>VUQS01061806.1:0-10301 GCA_015108495.1 Heterochromis multidens
CTTTTCACTCGTGTTTAACACCACTCTGCGTTTAATCATGAGTTATTATTAATCTCTGGCTCTCTTCCACGGTGTGTCCTGTCTCCCTCCCCTCACCCCCAACTGGTCGCAGCAGATGGCTGCCCCTCCCTGAGCCTGGTTCTGCCGGAGGTTTCTTCCTGTTAAAAGGGAGTTTTTCCTTCCCACTGTTGCCAAGTGCTTACTCATAGGGGGTCATCTGATTGTTGGGGTTTTCTCTGTATTATTGTAGGGTCTTTACCTTACAATATAAAGCGCCTTGAGGCGACTGTTGCTGTGATTTGGTGCTATATAAATAAAATTGAATTGAATTGAATTGAATTTTCATAATTCTGAGTACAACTATTTTTTATTATTTTTTATTCTGATTTTTTATGTGGATATAGTACATATGTAGCATTCATTTCATTGTTTAGTAAAATGCATTTGACTGTTTAGTAATAAATATAAAAAAACAGTTTTTGATGACAAGTTTATTTTGTTTTTCAAAAAAAAAAAAAAACAGAAATACTTATTCAGGAACATTGTCCATGTATTCAAATTGTTATGTATTTAAACGGTTATAACCTGTTACTGTAATGAACATAACAAAGTCATAATAAAATAAATGTTGCCAATACAAACAAAGGCAGTAGAAGTTTAAGCATAGTTTTAAAGTTAAAAGACATTTTATGAAAGTTTGACCTTATTTGACCTTGAAGAAGAGGTCAGAGGTCGAAAGTAAGGTGATATTTAGAATCCCCATATATCATTCTCTATATGCCTATATGTTGTCATTACAAACAATGGCAGTAAGAAACACAGTTTTAAAGAGATCTATATAACATTATTATCACTTTGACTTTCAGATCAATCTATTGACCTTCAGAGGTCAGAGGTCAAATGTGACATGATATTTTAAATCATACGGTACTTTCTATATGTTGACAATATACACCACACTTGAAAGAATCATAGTTTCTAAGTTATAAGGCTTTTTGTCAATTTTTGACCAATAAATCATTAAGTTGACCTTGAAGACCTTGGTGGATGTAAAATTTTAATGGACATGACCCCACTCTACACCCCTACAAAGTTTTATCAGAATGCATTTAAAACTTTTCAAGCTATCATGTTAACAGACAGAATGACACGCATGCACACAAACACTACCAAAAACATAACCTACTTTGCAAAGTTAACAATTTTTATTATTAGTGGTAGTAGTATTCATTTTAAAGACATGTTTAAATTTCCTAAGACAGCCAGGCCTTCATCATTTGTTTGTACGCATGATCAGACTTCTAAATTTGTTTGTTAGTAAGAACAAATTCAGGTATGAAAATATTAATAAATCACTGGTTTGTGCATGAAAAATTCGTACGCACAATTTATGCATAGATTTGTGCATATGCACTGTTAGTAAATGAGGGCCATTGGCAACCTTTCCAAACAAGCCATACTTGTTCAGTCTTTATCTAATTGTACTTTCATGAATTTTAACATTTAATATGCTAACTGAGGCCTGTAGAGTCTGAGATGTTGCTCTTCACTAGCTGATCTAGGGGTGAATTTGCTCAGATGCACACTCCTGGGAAGACTGTGGCACACCTGAATGTTCCAGAACACCAAATTGCTGAAACTTCTGCTTTTAGAGAGGTGCTCACACTTGCTGATGATCAGTTACCCAAGTGAATTTGATTAGTAGCACCTGGCTGCTACTTACCCTCTCAGTTCCTAGGAAGCAATGAGGGTGTACTTAGTTTTTCACAGGATTGCATAGAGTCCTGTGAAATGAGGTAGTATGTATTAAAATTGCAGCTATTAAAATTTGTGCTAACACTTTATATTGGCTGTGGCTCAGGAGGCGGAACAGGTTGTCTACTAATCTAAAGTCCAGTGGTTCAATTCCTGTAGGTAACAATGTAGGGAACTACTTCTACGGGTAGAGAACTAAGAAGCTCACCTATTGCTTTAGGTCTTGCTGTAGCCATATAATGGGAATTTTATGTGGTTATTGTCATTAAAGCTAACTTATTCACATTCACTGAATGAGAAACTTAGTAAGTGTGGTAACACTAATAATGTTAGGTATTGTGTTGTTTGTTGTACCCTTTGTTTATTAGTAGGTCTTAGTAGGTTCTAAAACATTTTTTCATTTATGATCTGTAATGAAATTATCTAAGTAATTTGTAAAACTTCTGTTGTTGTAGGATGAGGTTGAAATCTTCCTCGTGGTACTGTATTGAAAATGTTATAGAGTATTTTTCAGGGTATCAATATCGAGTTTGAAATTCTAGTGTCATGACAACCTTAGTGGGGGGGGTGGGGGGGAGTCAAATGCTGACAATAAATATGTATGAATTTACCAAATACTCACATTTTCAGTGGTGAAAGCTGACATTTATAGACTTTCACTTTCAGAGGCTACTATGAGTTAC
Source organism: Heterochromis multidens (assembly GCA_015108495.1). NCBI lineage: Eukaryota > Metazoa > Chordata > Actinopteri > Cichliformes > Cichlidae > Heterochromis > Heterochromis multidens. The sequence continues at coordinate 2,439 of VUQS01061806.1, forward strand.
TTTCAGTATTAGTCAGGCTGGTTGGAAATATTTTAGATATACAAATGCACTGCTTTCAGTTAGCTGTGATGTAAAATCCCATCTGAAGTCTCTCAAGCACTATCAAACTAATTACTGTTACTAGTGAAAAGCCAGTTAGAAGCCTGGCTATACAAATTTGGCAAAAAGATCTGTCATTACTTGAAGAAATCTACCTGAAAAGGTTTTTCATTTACATGACCTTTACGAAAGCAGGCTATTTTCAGCAGGATTTGCTACTTTCCCAGCATCACAACTCTAATCATATCTTGTGGGATGTTTTGTGGGTTTCAGTAAAGTTACAGAGCTCTCTGCTTCTAACTTGACAGATCAGACCAATAAAAACAACTAGTATGCAAGGCCTTTATCACATATAACAGAGACAGCATGTTTAAACTAAATTAATGACTGCAGAGTGTAAGAATAAAAGTCTACTGCAACTTTTAAAAGCTGTTAATTTTTCTACAGTCTGTATAATACTTGGCTTTTTTGCAATAAAAATGAATAAATAAACAATAAGCAAACAAAAGGGTTACTTACTTACTACTTACTTAAGGAGGCTTTAAGAAAAGTGAACAGCACTTTACTGTAACTGGCAAGTGTAATTCCCATAGAAAATGCAGCCATGACAGAGACAACAACACAAACAAATCCAAATACACACACAAAGTGCCCAGAGGCTGTTGTTGCTCTTTCTATGATAATTGCATGATCAGGTATTCTGGTTAAGCACTCTCTGGAGAAGTGCCAGGAGCTATGTTAAACAGTCCATTCTGTTATAGCTGTCACTGGAACTCTGTTTGTGTGTGATGTTCTTTTCCACTCTGCTCTGTATGAAGTCCATCTCTTCTACGTCTTTTTCTTTCATCTTTCTCCCTCTTTTCTCTCTGTCTCTCTCTAGTTATTCTAAATACTGGTGAAAAGTGAAAAGAAGTAAATTCAAACCCTGCTACAAACTTAAAACGTACCAGTGTATAAACTTTTTTTTTCTATTTAATGAACTTGGGCACCCTTCTGCTCGTAAATGTCATTAACTCGCTTTTACAGCAAGTCAAGAAGTTTCCATTGGGAATTCTCAACTGCTATTTCCAGAGTTTCATAAGTTCTCCTGAACTAAACCCATTGGGGGATCTAAAAATGAAATTTGTAATTATAATGGATGCCTGGAAAGCACGGAAAGGTTATAAAAATAAATCAATAATTCACTTTGCAATTTCCAATGTCGAAAGGTCAGTAAAAATGGCATGGATTGGTGGCTCTACTGTGCAGCTTTAATGCACAAACACAGTCAGCAAAAGAAAGCTTACCTGCAACACTGTTGCGAAAGATAAATCCGAAGTATGTAAACCAAAATTTGGTTCTGGCAAAGGCAAATCAGGCAAGTTAAAATTGAGGTCTTTGGGCACAATAACCACGATGTCTTTAGTAAAAAAAAAGCACTGAATAAAAGGGAAACCTTGCCTACTGTTAAGCAGGGGGTGGAATTATTGCTGTATGGTTTTAGGTTGGGCAGTAGCTAGCAGTAGAGGAAATGCTGCACAGAAAGAGGAAAGATGAATCCAATTACAGAGCAGCAAGATCTGGATGCAAAAGTAAAGCTAAAAACAAACTGACTTCTACCTTAAATTCCACCAAGAACTAATTCAGGAAGTGTAAGTGAAAGCTTTTGGAACAATCCTAAAATCAGCCAGGCTTTAAAAAAAAATCATTGAAAACCTAGCAAATCTGTGCTTGCTAAAATTTGCAGTGCTGAGATGAAAATATCTCAGAAGTTTGCATGACCTGTAAGAAAGAGTAGGTGAAATGGCTAACAAAAAAAAGTTAAAAAAAACTCTAGGAGTAGGTGCCCAAACTTTTTCATACAACTGGAAGTAACAACAACAGAAGCTCTTTTAAATTTGGTATCAGGCTTGTGTATTTGCACCTGCATGAACAAAAGACTTTTTCCTCATTAGTGTATAGTGTGAGTACACACTTGGGCTCGTGCCCACAAACACAGAGTTTCTTGGTTGTTAATTAATGCCCTGAAAGGACAGCATAAGCTATGACTGGCTAAAGAAGAACTAGGCTAGCCAGACAGTAATCACAATGGGCTTTAACTGAAAATACAAGCTGAGTGGTTATTAATGAGTCTGCACATACACACAAACACAGTATAGAGGCGAGTGCACAGACAAACAAAACACTACCACATGTACAGGAAAACATTAACATACAAACAATACTGGAGTAGGAACAAACATTTAAGCACACACACCCATATATACACACAAACATATAAGAATAAAATCACAGAGACACTTCTCAAGTTAAGGGTTGCAAATGGCTCGGACTGCTTTTAGATTTTGTGTTATAGGAATGCCCAAAAATGTTTTAAGAAATGATTACTTCAGTGATGTTCCTGTGGGGCCTTCATTAGCTCTCTCTCTCTGTGTCACTGCCTCTAACATTTTCATACATCAACACTATCACATTTTAACCCTGCAAGCCAATTACAGAGGACTGCTGAACTGCTGGTGCTGGGAAGGTCTTCAGGGAATTAGATATTTATATTAAGAAGCAGAACCTGAAATGAAATGAATCACATACATGTATTCGGATCAGCTGAAATAATAAATCTTAGGCTCATGCTTTTTAATTGTGTAAGCCACCACTGACCCATAATGGAAAGGACAAGGGACTTCTGGGGTTTCCTCAGAGTCCTGGCAGTGGATCCTTTGGGTCATGTGTTGCAGTGTGGCTATTGTGGATCTGGCTTATTCTAGCATATTCAGCAGGTTAGACTGGGATCAGGAAAGTTTTAAGACAATGTAATCATTGTCACAGCAATTATTGTAGGGTCTTTACCTTACAAAATAAAGTGCCTTGATGTGACTTTTGTTGTGATTTGGCGCTATATAATTAAAATTGAATTGAATTGAATTGAATCACTTTGGATTCTGCAGCAGTGCAGTGGCGACATTATACTGCCAGGGGGAGGCAGGTAAAGGGGAATGTGTTTATGTTTGGAGAGCTATGGAGTCTACAAGAGTGTTTAAGAGGATGCAAAGTAAATGTATCCCAGGACCCAAGTTTTTCCAGCAGAAAACTGCATGAGAACACAATGGTCCACGTTATATTATCTTAGTGTCATTTTCTCTGTACTGGGTCTATTTTTTTTTCATTGTTTCTTTTTACATTTGTGTCAGTTTTTGTAACCTCGTGCAGGTGGTGCTGCTGGCATGGCTGGGTTGAAGACACAAGTGTATGATCATGTCATTTTTTTTCCTGCCATTTCAGTGATATATCAGTCCAGAAGGTCAGAGGTTTCCAGATACAGAGGGAGAAGTTGCAACAGCTTGAAAAGATGAGACTCTCTGGAAAAAAAAACTCAGAAAAATCTCTGATCGCTTTGCTTCCTGTTTTGACTTCTTCTATCCCTACACCAGCGCTGATGCAAAGGTTTTGTCTGAGTGGCAACACCTATCATTGAGAAGCATGCTGGAGCGAGTGTGGCACACCCTCAGCACAGACACAAATGGTTGAGCAGTTCATGCAGGTGTAACAGGTAGGTGGTCCGGTACTTCTGTCCATATAACCATTGTACAATAAAAAATTGCCATCCACATGTTCTGTGTTTTATAATTTTCTGAATCTGAAAACAAATTACAGCAACCCAATATTCAATCGAACTACTGGTAAACATTTCTTTGAAATATATTATGGCAAGCATCAAAACTATCAAACTATCTTTTTAAAAAAATCTTATTATTATTGCTTCCTGAATCTGCATATCCCGGCAGGGATACCCTCTTCCATCTACATGACATGTCCACTGTGGCCTACTGACATAGGCATTTTACTGGCTTGTAAACATTACCTTGTTACATCAGGCACCTTGCACGGATCTACAGGACAAGAAGGAACCTCACATCCCTGTGTTCTCTTCTTCACTCATGCTGTTCTATCCCACTTGGTTTAAAATTCTGCTACAGGCTGTTCTGTGTTCATATCTGACATTTGTCACTGCACTGTATTTCATTCATTGTGCTGTGGAACTTGCTAGTGTCCTGAGGAAAAGCAACCAGTGAAAGAAGAGCAGATATCAACTACACGTTCTTTCAATTTTTTTTCTTTTTTCATATACTATGCAAGCACAAATCAAAATAGCACTTCTGATTTTATTCAAAACTTTTTTCACTTCTAGTTTTTTGGGCAGATTATTTGCATATATATGCATAAACCATAATCAATATAAATAGAGGTAGGGTACATAAAAATAATAGATAACATAAAAGATGAAAAGCAGATTTGCAAAAGATGCAATGCCCATCAATTTAATTAAACATCAACATTAAAGAAAACTGCACAGAATAACAATGTGCATTAAATATCTAGGTCCTTCATCTTTGTTTCCTATCAGACATCCACTACATTGTGTAACGTGTCAATGTTATGACTTCACACATTCTGGCATAGCAACTGAACCGTGGAGACATACTGGCATTGTAATAAAGTGTAGGATATGCTGCTTGACGCTCCATTGCACTGTCTCTGGTTCAACATTACACTGCTGGCACATGTTAGGGCAGCAAATTTTATGAGGGTCACTGAAGTTGTGCGAGCAAGTGACAGTGAGGTCGGGAGAAGAGGACAAAAAAAATCCATGGGAGAAAGTGAGACAGGAGTGAAAAAGGAAACATCACAGTGGGTTGTGAGAAATGAACAACAAAGACCTGAGAGAACTGAGAAACTCTGGAGCAAAACCAGCTGCCATCATGGTATGATGCCACATTTTCTCATTGCTGGTGGGAACAGCAGGTTGGTAGCAAAGCCATTTGTAGGCCAGTTTATACCTGTGGTCTACCGGACTCCTCTGGGATTGTAGGAAATTCATACTTCATCTGTCTCAAAACCAGAAATCAATTTTTTCCCCTGTTTCCCTGACTCTTCCTTTGTTTTGGAAATAAATTCACCTTCAATTATTATCAATAAAGCATAAATACCTTTATCTTATTTGTGTTTGAATTGTTCACATAATTTAGGAGATCTGGTATGTCATTAAGAACATCCACAAGCAGTTAAAGTCTATATCTGTGACGAAAGAACTGCAATGCTGTAGATCAATAGAAACAAAGCTAATGTCAGTGTCAAGGACAGAGCTAATTCCAGTGACAGTCAACAGTGAATTTGACAGAATAAAAAGACAAGAAAAAGAAGAGGCTAGGTGAATGCTAAGTCAATATAATTGCAACTGGCTAGTTATAGTTTAGCAAACTAGTTCTAAACCAGTGAAACATTTTACTTCAGTCTTACTAAAGGGAATATACTTCATTAGAAGGTCTTAGTTGCAGTATGAGAAAGGTTGGGAAGCCTGAAAGCCAACTTTATTGCTTGTGTTGTTCTCAACATGCAGTATTACTAAAATTGAATTTCATTGGTATTCTACTGGAAGGGGAACATTACATCCTCACTCCATTTATAGTCTGACTAGCAGCAGCTAGTCTGTCTCCACTTCTGGCAAAACAGCGAGAGAAAGTGAGAAAGTAGAGGGGCTGATGAGATTTCTATTCCCTCCCAACACCACTCATCTTTCTCACTCTGCATCTGTCTTTCTCATATAGATTTTTCTTTCAGCTCCTCTCGCTTCTCGCTCTGGTCTGGTTCCCTTTTTCAAGTTTGCAGGTGTAGGTTTAGTGAGACAAAATGCAAACCACAGGTGTTTGAAACAAAACGCCTACTGTACCACATCCCACTGCTGCTGACAATAACGGGCTCTCTCTGTGTGTATGCCAGGGCTGCTGTGGTGACTGGGCCGGGGGTGTGGGCTATTGAAATCTAGACTAGTGTAGCTCCCCTTCAGGGAAAATGTAACCCATGGCATTTTCTTTTTTGTAGCTAGAATTCACAGATTGTCTGCTAAATGCGTCACTTGCAGGCAATCGTAAAGTATTTGTTTTAAAAAGAGGACAGCTATAAGGAGACATTCGTCTAATGCAAGCGCTGGCACACACTTTTGCTTTTTGAAAATATGGCTGTTCAGAATGGGCAGATTGCAGGTTCTGCAGGTATTTATGTATATATGTAGATTTAGAGGGAGAATCAGCACCTTCAAAGCCTTTATTTTAGGTTTGAAGTTAGAATTAGGTTTAAATTAAGGTTTGGCCTCCCACCTGACCCCTTCAGAATCAGCAGTTTTTTGTTTTTTGTTTTTTTTAAACAAGTAATTTTGCATTTAATTTACCAGCAAAAAGCCATGTAAAATTTAACCAAGAGCAAGCACAAGAGCAAGCCACATTAAAAATACATTTCAGCTCTGCAAAAAACTGCAACTCAATTTTACACCAACTCTAAATTCTAAATTATTTTATCCTTGTATCAAACTTTAGATAAAAATCCACTGTGTATTCCGACACCTTTCTATCAGAACCAGCATTAACTTTTTCAGCAATTTGAGCTACAGTAGCTCGTCTGTAAGATCAGACTACACGGGCCAGCCTTTGCTCCCCACATACATCAGTGAACCTTGGCAGCCCATTAACCTGTCACTGGTTCACCACTGATCCTTCCTTGGATCACTTTTGATAGGTACTGACGATAGCAGACCAGGAACACCCCACGAGAGTTGCAGTTTTGGAGATGCTCTGACCCAGTCGTCTAGCCATCACAATTTGGCCCTTGTCAAATCCTTACGCTTGCCCATTTTCCCTGCTTCTAACACATCAACTTTGAGGGCAAAATGTTTCCTTGTTCCCTAATATATCACACCCACTAACAGGTCCCACGATTAAGAGATAATCAGTGTCATTCACTTCACCTGTTAGTGATCACAATGTTATGCCTGATTGGTGTATCACATAATATTGAAGCTCAAAGTTGATCAAAGAAAATATTGTTCTTAAAAAATAATTTAAAAAAAAGAGATTTGGGATTTAGATTGTGACAGAGTTGGGGTAAGATTGTGCTCAAAAATGCTGGGGGAAAAAAAAAGGGTGACATAAAATGTGACAAATATCAATCTCCCGTGTGTCTGTGTAGGTTCTCAGTCATCCAGGACATGGCAGTCTAAGAGTTTGAAAGAAAGCAACTGGACTTCTTTAAGTTGCTTGAAGCACCTACCCATATTACATATGTGGAGGCCATTTAAGTGAATTCAATATTTTTTTCAAGAAATCAGTTTGAGATTTTGTGACATGGCGTGTTTTCCGGATGGATGCAGCCAGGTACACTGCGATCATAAAGGGATTGACATGATCAACAGTAATACTCTGGTAGGCTGTGGCATTAAAATGATGCTCAATTTGTACTAAGGGGCACAAAGTGTGCTTCCATATGATTGGCTGATTAGATATTTGCATTTACGAGCTGCTGAACAGGTGCACCTACCCATATTCTTTTGTATTGTCTAGGGGGACAAGAGTAAGTGCAGTGGCAACATGAAATTTGTTTGGATGAGCATTTCTCATATTTTATTTTGGCTGTTTGCTGTTACCAGTGCTTCCCATAGAGTGACTGCTGCTTCACTCTCTTGCCATTCAGTATGAAATCAGTCAAATTTGAGAAAAGTTTCCATCTGAGCCCTTCAGAATCGGCTAATTAAGTTTTCTTTGAACTTAAGCATCTCTCATGAAGCCATGCAAACTTTTACATTCATACTATAAAATTGTGAGTTATAGCCCCTCAAAGTACAAACGGGAGACTGATCTAAAAGTTTGAAAGAAAGCAACTGGACTTCTTTAAGTTGTTTGAAGATGTTTCGCCTTTCATCCAAAAGGCTTCTTCAGTTCTAAAACCAAATGGTGGGGAGTCCCAGGTATTTAAACCGTAGTGGGGGTTGTCTCTTGAGAGGTGGTCGTTAACCCACTA
>VUQS01061816.1:0-10162 GCA_015108495.1 Heterochromis multidens
AAATGTTCTTGGGCAAGAAGACAAAACTCCCAAACACAAACTAAGCAACTTGGTGTATGCTGTACAGTGCAGTGAAGAGTGCTCGGACCTCTACATTGGAGAAACCAAACAGCCACTCCACAAACGCATGGCACAACATAGAAGAGCCACCTCGACAGGACAAGACTCAGCTGTACATCTGCATAAAGGATAAAGGTCACTCTTTCGAGGATGCCAATGTTCACATTTTGAACCGAGAAGACAGATGGTTTGAAAGAGGAGTAAAAGAGGCCATCTATGTCCACTGTGAACGACCATCGTTGAACAGAGGTGGTGGCTTACGACACCAACTGTCAGCCACATACAATGCAGTCTTGAGATCCCTTCCCAGGAGCCTCAACCCCCATCCACAGCTTGCATCAGGTGACCTCAATAGGACACATGATGGTTTAGGGCAAAGTCTCACAGTGGTTTCACCCAAAACCTGTGGGGATAATGACCCAGGCCTTTTTTCACACCTGGGCTCATGTGATGACTCACATGATCAATAGTGGGTTAATCACTCACATGATCAATGGACTCACATGATCAATAGTGGGTTAATCACTCACATGATCAAAGGACTCACATGATCAATAGTGGGTTAATGACCACCTCCCGAGAGACAGCCCCCACTAGGGGTTTAAATATCTGGGACTCTCCACCTTTTGGTTTTAGAACTGAAGAAGCCTTTTGGTGAAAGGCAAAACATTTTCAAACAACTTAAAGAAGTCCAGTTGCCTTCTTTCAAACCCTTAGACTTTAACCAAGTATCTGTATTTTCTCAGTATTGCACAATTACAAAACTGGACTTCCACTTAACACAGTAAGCATGTGACACACTTGTTTGAACTGTAATATAACAGCACTGAAAAACATACTGCTGGATCTCTAATGCAACACCTTAGTCCTTATAAGAGTCCTTATATGTAAATTCAACAACCCCCCTATTGCATTTTTGTCTGTCTGAAACTTAGAATGCTTCCTTCCAGGCCAAAGAGGTTGCTAAACTCTGTAAATAAAGTTAATAAAGTTTGAAGAACCAGGGAAGAAATCATCTTGACACTCTTATTAGGAGGTTGTTGCAGCATTACAGTTGGATTTTAAAACCATATCTGATTTAAATTTCCCCTTCAGAGTCATCTCCTTATGCACCTTTGGAATGTATCCAGTGTGGCTGCTATTTTCCAATCATTCCCTGGAATTCCCATTTGGATCACTTGTACCTGCCTAACTGGGATTTCAACCTTAAACTCCAACTTGTGTCTCCAGCTGATCCGCGGTCCTGATGGATCTTTGGCTACGACTGAGACAGAGAAGCTTTCAGAGTCTGGAGTGTTCAAGCCCAAAGGCAGTCCATCAGGTCATAAGCATGACCAGCATCCTCAGCATGTTTTTTTTTTCCCTCTATATTTGTCCCTTGGGGGCAGACACAAACATGTAATGTGTTCACCAGCAGGTGTGTGGCTACATCCAAACAAACATTGCTTACCACCTTTCCTGCTTGCCAGATTTGGCTTCTTCCATCATCCTCTTCCCAAAACAAAATTCATGTTGAAGGGTCAGAGCTTTGAGATACCAGTGGAGACTGGTGTCTATTGTGTATGCACCACTGCTTGCATCAGAGCAGTTTTCCTGGGAGCGATGTAAAAATAGCCACAGCGCTGGAAGCGTTGGAGAGCTGCCTGAAGAGATGATGAAAAATAAACCAGCTTTGCTTTTTAAATTTTATGGGCTGAGTCACAGAAATTAGAGACAGCTCTTCAAAATTTTGTATATTTTCTGTATTTACATAAAAACCTAATTTTATTTGACACTGATCAAGGCTGAAACTGCAGAACTCTGAGCAGGTTATAGGCTTTGTGTAAGCACCGACTTCCCTAAAATAAACTAATATATAGCTGTTTTGGCATTTAGATGTCACTCATTTCATCTGTGCGACAGGAATCCTACTGATAGATAGTGTTTACAGGAAGAGCAGTTCCAGTAGTCTTTTTTCAGCCTGATGACCAAGATATCTCCCACAGACTCTCCTTGTCTCATATCTCAGCCTGTTTCCTCTCTCAGCTTCTCTGAGCTGTGGAATTTCTCTCTCTCTGTGTCCACTAGCAGTTTTTCCGTGTTTCAGTTCCTGTTGACGTCTTTGGGGTGATTTCTTTAGGATCTCTGGAACTGTTATGGCCACATTGCAGCTCCGTATCACTCATAATAAGCAGACGGATTCGGGTCAAGCTCATTAAATGCCAGATTTGGACAAAATTTTTACAGTTACCACCACTGACTGTTTTCATGTGGACATGATGTGGGTGTGCATCTCTCTGAGTGGAATATAGAATGAAAAAAGGTTAAAATGAAGTGTGTGGGTGACATGACAGCAGTATATAAGAGATTGCAGTCCTGTTTTTCAGGAGCTGCGAAGTCAGAGTTAGGAGGGCTGGTGGCTTATAAACTTACAGCTTTGTAAGGCAGGGGTCCGTGGTTTATGTCCTGTTGGGACCTTTGTGTTTTTGCTTTTTTTCATTTGCTGTTTCATTTTTAGGGTTAGGAATAGATTGTGGTTTGGAGTAAGACGCCCCCACTTATTACAGTAACCCTGTACACAAAAATGACAACATGGAAGTGACAGACCTGTCTCACTGATGCCATAAACCAGCAAAACAGCTGGATTATCCTAACTTCCATATCCATTTTTCTTGTGCTACTCTCAGGACAGTCTTTAAAATTTTAGGCTGACTGGTGCTGTGGCTCTGACCTTCTTTTAAAAAATGCTGGAAGTCAGTATGGTGCCTCATTGGTGTCTTGCACTACTACTTAGACTCAAACTGCACCCATCAAGATCAAGTTTATGTAAAAGTCCTCAGACTGTGGACCTGGAGACATCCAGCTGTGTTTAATATGTTGTTATTTTCTGCTCTGTGAACGTTCTTCTGAGAAAATTGAAGAGCAAGACTGATTGGTACTATCAACAGCCCTCCAACAAGTTAATAAGAAATATATGGAAACGAGACAGCAGCGAGACGAAGACAGAGCATAGTCTATATGAGCAGAATTTAAATGTAGGCTTTGACAGTTTATCCTTTCAGATCTTATTTTCTAAATATAATGCAGGAAAACACACACACAACGCACACACACACTTGCAGCCTGCTGACTGATGTGTCGTCTGGGTGTAAACTAACCTTGTTTTTCCTTTTCTCTCTCCCTCCCTTCCTCCTACTCTTTTCCTTTTTGTTACCTTCTTCTTTCATCTTCTCCTTTCTCTTACCTGTTGTTTCTTTGTTCATATTTCCCCTTTTCTTTTTTACTACATTATGAACATAAATCAACCTTTTATACCACTTACTATTTTCTGCTTCACTTTTGCTTTTCTGCACTTTCTCCTCCTTTCCATTCTTCCATTCAATCTATTTCCTTTTTATGCCATCCCTTTTTTATAACTCTCTTCCTCCCATTATTTAACTTTGTCTCCATCTTTTCACATTTTTTTCTTTATATTCTTCTCCTCTTATTTCTTTTGTCATTTATTTCCTCTCCTCTCCTTCCCTGGCTGCACCTGCCACCTCTCATTTTCCTTTGTCATCCTTCCTTTCTGTATTTCTTTCTTCCTCCCTCTTCCTCCTGTCTCTCCAGTGGCTGTTCCTCTGCCTCCAAGCTGCTGCTCTGGTTCTGCAACACCAGACCAGTGCCTGTCTAGCTGCTGTATGTCTAAAGCATCTCAAGGCTCTATCAAGTGAGTCTGCTGCTTCACACACTTGTAAATACACACACACATATTCCCACACAAACCTGCTCAGTCAACATCTTATCTGCTAGTGGTGAGACCCATCGACTTCTGCAACTTCCCACTGTGCCGATCACTGTAAACAATGATGCTGTAATAAATCCATGGTGTAACTTTTAAAAACAAAAGACCAATGTTGTTGTTTTTGTCTTTCAGATAGATAGATAGATAGATAGATAGATAGGAAGGAAAAAGAAAGAAAGAAAGAAAGAAAGAAAGAATTCATCCTCCTAGTAAAACTATAGTGTTGCAGCAGCAAATTTGCATAGAGAAAAACATAGACATGAGGTAGATAAAACAAGAATATATGTACAAAAGCTAGGACAATGCAAAATAAAAATAATATATTTATATAATAAAAAACTGAATTTCAGTAGAATTTCACATATTGCTACTGTGCAATACAAGCACAGTGTGCATTGCAACTCAGAGGAAAGATTGCCTATTTCAGACCTTATTGCAGCAGAGTTGAAGGAGCCTCCTGCTGAAAACATTGCTGTTTGGTCAGTAGGTCATGCAGGAGATGTGAGGTATTATCCAGTATCCTAAAAAGTTGAATCTGTTCATCTGGACGTAGCGATCGTAGCGATATCGCTACGTCCAGATGAACAGATTCAACTTTTTAGGATTCTTTTACCTGGATTATTGAGTATGCATCAAGAGATATTATCCAGTATGTTGAGCAGTTTCTGCAACATCCTTATCTCACTAACTAACTCTAAGGGCTACTGACTAGTGCCCTAATCAGCTTCCTGGTGTCACTGGCTCTAATGCTTCTACCCCAACAGATAGTTGCTAAAAAATTGCACGAGAAACAACAGACTGGTTAAAAATCGCAACATTTAACTGCATTCATTAAATGACCTCAAGAAGTAGAGTGTGCTCTATCCTGTAGACAGCTTCGGTGTCCAGTCTAGGTATCTGTAGCTCTCCCATCGCCTCTACCGGGGTGAAAACAGTGTTTAACGTAGGCCTGATCCTCCAAAAATCTATCACCATCTCCTTCATCTTGGCCATGTTTTGGAGGAAGTGGTTATTACAACACCACTCCACAAAGTGGTCCACCAGTGCCTTGTACTTTGCTTCCCCACCACTGACACACTGCGAGTAACAGGACTCCAGGTTAGTGCTGGAAGTCAACTGTCTTGTTACTATCTTATTAGAAGACAAGTGTGTCATAAATCTTTACTCATAGTTTGCTTTCTTAACCCAGTATGTATAAATTTATATTTTTTCTAAAGGCCTGAATATTTCTTTTTTTAACAAATGCAGAAAGTTTAAAAATATTAAAAGGCAGATATGGGTGAGAATATCAGTAACAAAAACCTTATACAAAAAGCAAAGCAGAGTGAGATTTATTTACTAACGCCAACTTTTTCTTTGCTTTTATTTTCTTTCATTTCATTTCATTTTATTTTATTTATTTGACTTTTGTACTTTAACCCCTCCCACCCTCAAGGTTTGGGAGTCGAGCTGTATCTAGTATAAAAGGCAACCAGCACTATTTTTTATTGTGGGAACAATGAGAGTATTAAAGCATCTATTATATTTCATTTTGGACATACATTTGTGGAGCTGTTAATGACTGAATTTGTAGATGTTCAGGATAAAATGTAAAAAGAAAAGTACTGTTAAAATACTGTAATATAACATAATAAAGCAATTGAGGTACTAATAGAATAATTACTCTTAAAGGTCATTACCTCTTTTTTTCTCATGAGTGATTTTGAGTACCTCAGGTTACTGCTATGTGCAGTTTTAAAGGAGCATTTTTCTCCTGCACTCAATTTCAGGATTTTCATTTGGGACATTTGCATATCTCAGACCTATGTCATTATCTTTGTCGGACGTAGTTTTCCTCATGCTTTGCTAACCTTCTCTCACAAATGATTTGACACACAGCTGGACTGCAAACAGCCGTTACCAGCTGGAATAAGCCCGCATGTCAAAAGTTAATCCAGTTATTTTTCTGTAAGAAAACCAACTTAAATTACCTGTGGACATTAAAAGCATGTGCAAGATTTAGTTTCACTGCATACAATTTTGATATGCAAATGTGCATGCAGATATTTTTCCTGAGTAAAATAAATGGATATTACCAAATAATACAGAGATAGATTCTCATTTCTTTGCCCTAACAGTAGATAATGTGTCACCAACAAGAACAATACAAAGGAAACCTCAGATGAGTAAAAACAGGTTTGTGTGGTCCAGACTTCTTTAAACCGTGGTGTACGACTGGTTCTGTGTTTTGTTTTGTTTTTTCAGGATAAAAAGAGACTTTTTTTTTTAGCTAAATGTTAGTGTGCGTGTCGGGTTTTGACCTGAGGTGGTGTTGGACTGGAGGCATCTTCACAGCTATGAGTGTGTGAGGCTGGCAGCCTATCTTGAGAGATAATTGGTATTGATAAAAGCACTCCATCTTTTTTAGCTTATTTTTTATTGACTGTGTGTGTGTAGGGGGGTGCAAAGATGTAGAAGTGTTTCTACCTTCCTATTCCCACCTTTTTCCATTTCATGCCTCCCTCGTTTTATCTTCTCTTCTTCCCCCCTCACTCTAACACAGTCTCTGCTATTTTGATTGCTATTTTAAATGTTGCTATTTATTTGATACCCTTTGTTTTTCTTGTCCTTCCTTATCATTCTCTTTATGGGTGCATGTGGGTGTGTGGGTGTGTGTGCAGGCATGTGACCTGGCTGCTAATCTTCCTTGGCTGTTAATCTACTCAGGGCCAATTGTCTTCGATCGGTTTTGGTCTTTAAAAAAAGCCCCAAACAGCAGTGCAGCCTTTTATTTGTTAGTTAAAAAATCATATACTTGTTAGAATAGATTGTTGTTTAGGCTTTTCAGTTTCTACCTGCGATTTGACAGTCTATTTCAAAGGCTGTCTCCTTTCATGAATGCCCCTAGAGATGTTTTCCCTGAAATGTTTCTGAATGGCTCTCTGCCTGCTTGATCATTACTTTACACTGTGAGATGGATGAAGAGTGGTGATGAGTGTGAAGATAAGTGATGTGATAATAAGAATGGCAGCGAAGGGAGCTTTTCACTCCCAGCCAGCTCCAACAAAAGATTTCTGACTGCAGGGATTTCAGTGTAATTGACTGAAGAATTCTGTGTGTGTTCATTTGTCCATCTGTCTGTGGGTATTCTGTGGTAGCAACAATAACACAGTAGTCCCACCTTTGTTTTTCCAAAGACGAACCATCTCCAGAATCAAAACTAATATTTTCACAGTGGGAAAAAATTATTTACAAATGTATTTTCTCAAGGCTTGACTGCTGCTTTACTCTTGCCTCCAGCTAGTTCAGCAGCTTGGTTTCATCTGGTTTTATCAGACAGCATCACATCACACTGATCCTGGTTTCTCTCAATTGCTCTCTGTCTTTTTAGAATTGATATTAAGATTTTACTGATCACTTTTAAAGCACGTCTGCATCTGGTCCCAAGTTACACGCAGAAATATTGACCCCAAATGAGCCAGTTTAGATCCTCAGGTCTGGCCCTGCTGGCCTTTCCCATGTAGAAGCTGAAATCTGAAGGTCATCATGCTTTTGCCAGCAGAGCTCCTTGGCTTTGGAATGACCTGCCTCTTAAACCAGTCTACACCCCAGAAAACCTCCACACTCACTCACTGCCACAAATCAGTCAATACAGCTCATCTGAGTGTTTCCCAGTGAGGGAGATGAACCCTGAGACACACCGACCATTCAAAGCACATCATATCACAGTTTCCACAAAATACAAACCAAAGACTGCAACTATGACTGCAGCCAAGAGTATTTCATGTTAGCAGCTCCCTCTGCCTTCATCACAATGTTGCATAGAGATAGTTATCCAATGCAAATGTGCAAATGTTGCTGTATTTATTGTTTAGTTTTTGTCCTGTTTTCACTGCAAGATAAAACCTTTTTGTTGTTGTTTAGTTTTGGTCATAAAAATGCAGTTAGAGTGGCTGTTTGGTATGTAAGATGTCCCATTCCTCAGTGATAACTTTTTTCATTTGATTTTGGTGAATTTTAACCTTCAAATGACATTTTGAAGTCAAAAGTACATGACAACATATAGGAACGGTGCACGATAACAGCCTAAGAATGGAGATGGCTTCGAGGGAAAGGTTGCAGAGCTGAATTTAATGCTGAGTTCACACTTGTTTTCTAATCTTCTTTACTAAACAGCAGCACTAACAGGAATTCACGGGAATGAATGGAGGATGAACCACACAGCCAGCTTTAAATCGATTCAGTTTATATCGGCTCTTGTGTTTAATGAATTTGGGGATTCATATTTACATGTTTTTATATTACATTTGGCTGTTTGCTGTGTGCCTTCATTCTCAGAAATTACAGTGGAAATAATTTAAGAGGGTCTCTGTGGCTTTAGCAGAGACTACTTCTCACTCATTAGCACATTGATTAAGATATTAGGTTATATTTGTTTTGATTTTATATACATGTTTTAATATATTGGTTAATGTATTATTTTTAGTGTAGCTTTACTGTGCATAATAATGATTGAATTGTATTTATGAGCCTGTAAATGGTGTATACATATATCAGCATATGACTATGCAGAATCTATATACACAGATCAGATTTTTGGTTCCAGAAAATGATAAACTCAGGTAAATGGTGGCATTTCCTGATTTTATTGCATTACTGCTTTTACTTTTGTTTTTTTGTTCTGTGGGTGAAGGTGGATTAATAAATCCACAAAAAGATGAGGTTGGTGTGATAGACTTAAAAAAGGTGCTGATTTTGGATCATCTAGTCTCTGTAGTCAGGCAAACAAACTGTAAAATAACTGTTGAATCCTCAGGCTGGTGTGTTTTACTTCAACATGCTTGTAAGATGAGGGAGAGAAGTAACAGATGAGGGCAGCTGACAACACAGTATCACCCATAAGACAAAACACAAAGAACTAAATGGCAAAGAAACCTTCCTTTTTTAGGTCTTACCATAACCTTCTCTTGAAAGAATACATCACTGATTCAGCTTTGCATCACAGTGGAGAGTTTAAACAACTAGTCATCCAAACTGGTGCAGCAAAATCAGGGATATCTTCTCATTTGCCCCATGCATTAATCTCAGTTATCCAGGATGCAAGTCAGCAATGCAGTCAATGAATACAAAACATGCAGTCAGGTTCCCCAAGACCTGCAACCAGACTGGTGGAGTTTTCTTTAAAGATATCTGGCAGACAGAAAACACCCCTATTATTTTAGTTATGGTCATCACAGCATATAAAACGTATGTGTCATTTTAGATGGCAAACAACAATTTCCAGCTTACTTTGGAGCGAGGAGGAAGATGTATGGAGGATTCGAAGAATCTTGACAAGATTGAAAGAGGTTTCAGGCTGCTAAATGGAGAGATCTTTTTTTTATTTACCCCGCACTGGCCACTTGAGTCTGTCTGCCTCTCTCTGCTGCCTTGTTGCTGCTGGCAGGATGTTCAGGTCTAATTACACTGCTCACCTTCCTGAGGGGTTTTCAGGCTACCAGCTCTCTTAAAACTGAGACAAACACACATACACACACACACACACACACATGCTTGATTATAAAACAAACTGAAATCAGGTTGTGCACTTTAAGTACTTAAAGGAATAGCAGTTATAAGGAGCCATTTCTCTAACTTATACAGCCAAAAGCACTGATTGGCTATATACAGTTCTGTGAAAAAATATTTGCCCCCTTCCTAATTTCTTAGTTTTTTTGCATATTTGTCACACTTACATGTTTCAAATCATCAAACAAATTTTCATATTAGACAAAGATAACCTGAGTAAATACAAAATGCAGTTTTTAAATGATGATTTCATTTATTAAGGGAAAAAAGTTATCCAAACCTACCTGGCCCTGTGTGAAATCACTTAAACAGAACCTGTCTGACAAAGTGAAGCAGGCTAAAAGACCTCAAAAAACAACACATCATGTCACGATCTAAAGAAACAGCTGAGAAACAAAGTCACTGACATCTGTCAGTCTGGAAAGGGTTACAAAGCCATTTCTAAGGCTGTGGGACTCCAGTGAACTACGGTTAGAACCATTATCTACAAATGAAAACAGTGGTGAACCTTACCAGGAGCGACCGGCCTACCAAAATTACTCCAAGAGTGCATCAACGACTCATCCAGAAGGTCACGAAAGAACCCAGAACAGCATCTAAAGAACTGCAGGCCTCACTTGCCTCAGTTAAGGTCAGAGTTCATGATTCAACAATAAGAAAGAGACTGGACAAAAATGGCATCCATGGGAGAGTTCCAAGGAGAAAACCACTGCTGACCAAAAAGAACACAAAGGTTCGTCTCACATTTGCCAAAAAACATCTTGATGACTTTCGGGAAAATATTCTGTGGAC
>VUQS01061820.1:0-12602 GCA_015108495.1 Heterochromis multidens
TGGCTGCTCCCAGTTTTACCACATCTGCCAGTTTGGTAATGGTGGACACTGAGGATTGGGCAGCCTGGGCTAACTTCTCCTGACTGGCTCCAGCACCAGCCACCAGCAACTTGGTGTCCTCCACCAGAGCCTTGGCTGTCTTTAGGATGCATTCCCTGTAAAAACAGTCATAAATCAAAAACAGAGTCACAAACAGAATCACAAAGAAAATCATTTTATGACTTTGACTCAAAGAAATAACTTTCTGGTACAAAAAGCCCAGAGTATTCCTCATTTTGAATTTGTAAATTCAGAATTTTCACTAAACCTGAACGGGGCCCTAGTTTATTCTACGACTACTTACTACTATTCCAGGTGTAATATTTACTTTCTCAAAATAAGGTTAAGGTCATATTCAGGTTTCTGAAACCAAAATAAAATCTTCACATGTTTAAAATATATCACTGATGTTCCACCTGATCATCATAATGGCACTAGTGTACATGTCACCTTATCTGTAATATAGTCTACAGAGGGTCTCTGTAGTAATTAGTACCTGTGGTCAGCAAAGGTTTCTGCATTCTCGCGGTTCAAAGTTCCAGCAGTGGCAAACATAATGGTGGTGTCAAGGTCTGCAATGATTCCAGACACTGCGCTGGCAGCAGTGATACAGGCCTGGGTGCCACGGTTACCTGCCTGCAGAGATGCTAACACATGGGAGACCTGCAAGAAGATCAGTCTGTTAGAAGTGGAATTTGGAGTTACTGTGCATATCATGTGGTAAAGATAAAAAATATTTAAAATGTCAGTAGTAAAATAAGAATAAAAACTGCATGAATAGTGAGAGTGGGAGAAAATGTCTCATCTTTTTAAAAACTGACCAAAAAATATTTCAAAAGACAAGTTATATGATAGCTTGTGTTCTGACCTTCTCAGAGACTTTACGTGCACTTTCAATCAGCTCTTTCTTAGTAAAGGTGTCATTAGGGCTGCACTGAAGAGCTCCAGCTTTGGTCACTAGACCTGTGCAGGTGAAACCCAACTCACCCACCTGCTTCTTAATATGAGAACCAATCTGGAAACAAAGACATAACAACATGAAAACTGTGGAAAAGACTCTTGGAAGTCACATGGCCTGTAGAATGTCAAAGGATAGCATGCAGAGATACTAATTTGATTTACGTCATCATTCTCTGCAGTAACGGCTGCATATTTGGCTTCATTTGCCAGATTTCCAAACTCATTGGTCAGCTGGTTAGCTAATCCTCCAAGGTCATCTGGGTTGGTGTTAGACTTGGTCACCTGAAGAGAAATAAGAGGATGTTAGTTACTGAGTTTGCTCAACACGTATGCCAACATGAATTAAGTATTGATGCAATGCAATTACAAATACGAGTTTCATATGATTATGTAATGAGTGTCTCAGTAATAAGCAAAATTAAGAGGCTTTTGTGAAATTTTTGTCTGTTCGTAAATGGCTTTGCATGTGTTTTTGAAGTGCTTCATAATTTCTTCATAATGTTCTTGTTACTATGAAGGCTTATATTAAAGAACAAGAAAAGAATGATAAGTAACAGAAATAATATTTAAAATGCAGAAAAAAAAGTGCATTTTCCAATAACATACTGAGAAGATCTCAATGCACTGATCTGATAGCGATCTGCTTCTAACTCTTTAGTGGCGATGACAGGAAATTCTACATCTGTCTCCTAATGTGCTAATAAATTACATATGAATTATCCCCTCCTAGAGAAGAGATACTTCACTGAAATAAGGCTAATGGTGATCACCAAATATTCTATCCACTTGAAATGTTTTCTTATTAATAATGCACAGATCACAGATTTCGTTAAAGTGAGATCTTCTCCCAAGGCAAATGCTTTTCCCTTTTTAAGAGATATGGTACTTCCTCCCTGTTCGTCATCACTTCTTGATGGTTTCAGGCCATGTGACATCTTGTTAGCTAACCCAGCTTATAAATCAATATAAGAGAAGTATGTAAATAATCATTACTCAATAATCACTAAGAAGGAGGATGCTTTATTTATTTAGAATTTCTAATCAGGGAACTGAACTTTTTATGGAAAAACTAATGACTAACAATAAACTAAAAACTATCCTCCATGTATAATTATCACAATACTTTACCATCTCTTGCACAGTGACAGCAATGGCCTTGGCTGTCTTAACCATGGTAGTCTGGTAGTCCACAAAGGTGCCGTCTGGTTCAAGCATGGGTGTATCTTCCATTTTATTGATGGCATCATTGATGGAGTCCACCATACCACCCACTGCACCTGCTGCACTGGCCGCTTCAGACAGTGTGGCACCCAGGTCATCTACTGCTTCTTTCATCATCTGCACTGACTCCTCCAAGGCCTCATGCATGTGGGCTGCCTAGATAAAGGACGCATATTGAAGTGAGCAGTGCTGAAAATGTTTAATGTGATGTGGACCTTAATCACATAGAGTGTAATTAAGTACAGATTTCCAGAAGACTTTATATTACAAGTTTCATTACCTTTTGGTTTCCTCCAGCCTCCTTAGCAGTGTAGAGCATCTGCAGGGCTGACTCAGTCAGAGTTTTGGTCTGGTCTAAAACAGCCATCTGTTGTTGACTATTGAGAATCTTGGATGCTGTGCCAATGGCTCCCATGATCAGAGGTTCAAAGTAGCTGGCCATCTGAGAGACCTATTCAAGTGTGTGGTCAATAAATTGTTTTATTCAAGTTCAAAACAGATTCTGAAATAAAAGGAGCATGTCAGACTTGGAAGGACAACTTCAGTCCTATTCAGCCTTTAGCTGGACCACTAAATTGTCAAAATTTATATGACACTGTGTCATCTGTAAAACGTTGTCCTAAGGTTTACCTTGTGTCCCAGCTGGGAGGCTTCAGATCGAGCAGCTACAGCCACGGGATCAATCAAGTTACTAATCTCATGGACTGAAGCAGCCATCTGCTCATGGAGAGTCTGAAACATACACACATGAACTGTCAGTCAAATTCATATACTTTAATTTAGGCACAAATTCAACTTCATTTTCTGTGTCTACCAACAGGGGTATTACACATCAGATCAAGGAACAATGCATGCTGATTTACATTACAGTTTTCCTTTATCGTTTGATTCCCTGAATGCAATGAAGTGTCCAAAAGATCAAGGCATACTTGATCTTTTGAGGGTTGTATTCCTGTGCTATTTTTCCCTCATAATTTTTTTGCACTTTCTCACAATAACTTTTTGGTTTCCTTGTAGTAAAATCGGCATTATAACTAGCATGAACCACCATACTGACTGTGTTCAGAGGATCAGTAGAAAGAAATATTCTGTGGGGGGTAACACAAAAGCAATCCAAGAAAAAAAGTTCAGTAGGTGAAATTAGATTTTTACATACAGATACAGTTGTGCTCATAAGTTTACATACCCTGGACATTCAACATACTCTTAAACAATCAAGCGTAATCCATTCGTTTTGTATACAGTACAGCATCAGAATCAGTGAAGAACTAATAGTGGAGTGTACATGTTTACCTCCATTGAGATGTCCTCTCGCGGTGTTAGCTGCTGGCTTATGGCAGCCAGAGAGGCCTGATCAACTTCACGGATGTAGCCATTCAGTGCCTCAATAGCATCATCACATTCTCTCTGGCCAGGAGCTTTTTCTCTGAACAAATGCACACATGAGATGAAGGGTGTAATTACTAGATACTCTTATAACCCGCTTGACAAACGCTAAGCAGAGAAATAATTCTTACTATTAGAATTAGTTTAAAATGACTGTGATTTCTATAATGCTACATAGATTTTTAGAGATTTAAAAAAAATTTCTCTTGTTATTTTTTCCAAATTGTGCTAAGCAGATAACACCCCGTACCAGTTGTTATGCAATTCTGAAGCCTATAGTACAGAACTGTTCAAAAGTTTGGGGCCACCCAGTAAATGTCTGGTTACTCACGAAAATAATTAAAAATTTGATGGCAAATAATGATTTTGTCATTCAAACTTCGGTTAATCAAAGAAATGTCAATTTGCAATCTTGAAGAACTCTGGCATTCAACTTGTCAGTTTTTTTATTCTGGGAAATTTTTCCCATACTTTCTCAAGGGAATTCCACAAGTTGCTTTGAACTGATGGGCACTTACATACCATGTGTTCAAGCCATTCCTACAACAGCTTCATAGACTGGCAAGTCAGTGACTTGCCTTGCAATTCCATCATTCCATTAGCATTAATTTGAAGCTGTGCTTTGGGTCATGTTTTGTCTTGGTTGCTATAAAAGTTTGTCCTCCAGTAATAATAATTAATGACTTATTGTTAATGATTCCAATAATCATTTATTGTCGCTTACATTTCTGATCAATTCAATGGTATTTAAAAAAGTGGTTCTCAAACTTTTTCTAGCATGTTACACTTCAGAAGTTGCAAAAAGTTCATCCCCCCACACCCCCAAAATTCTATCAATTAACAATAAAAAAGGATCCAATTTGAATTTTACTGAAATAAAGATATTTTTTGCTTACTTCCCCTCAAAAAATGAATGCCACCTGCAGTATCTCTGTCCCCATTAGCATGCCTACCCTACAGTTTGGGAACCACTGCTTTAAATAATGACAAATGCGTGTTTCTTTCAAATACAAGGACATTTCTCAGTGACTCGAAATTTTTGAGGAGTAGTGTATATTAATTTACAAATGAAGTTATGCTGTTGCAAATTTCTGCTAATCTCAAAGACAATATTTTTCTCCTCTTCTTTTTTTGTGTATTAGAATGTATAAAAAGAAAAGAAAAGAAACAGACAAGAAAGGTGGGACACTGAGGATGCTGCAGCTTTGCTTGGTGTAAGATTTCGGTGTTTCAGAGATTCTTTAAGTAGAGAAAAGGCTTTCCAAGGTGATGGTGGTATTACAAAATAACACAAAATACTGTGTAAATCTACGCATTATTTACAGTATGCATGTTCTTTTTCATAATATATTACACTGTTTTCTAGGCCATCTTTGTTTCATTTTGCAGTGTGAGAGTTGATAAAGTTTTTCCATCTTGCATGCAAAGGTGAGAGGGAGCCCAGACAGCAGTAGTAGTAGTAGAGGAGGCCAGTGTGCAGAGCAGAATTTACCTCATATTGGTGATGAGTTTCTTGATGGAGTCAGACACAGTTCTGGAGTGTCCAGCAAGCACTGACCACTTGGGGGGGTCTTTGGGGTTGACAGCCAAAGAACGGGCAGTCTGGATCAGGCCAGTCGAGCTTTCCAGCATCGTCTTAGCTGCTGCCACAATGGGCTCCATAGCTGCAAGGCCCTGAGGGAGAGAATAATAAATTGGGATGAAAATGTCTTTGAATATGAAAATATCCTGACATTAGATACATGAAAAAAATTCCACAAGAAGATTTTAACCTTAATGGTATTCGTTACTTCTAGTTACATCCCTAATACCACTTTACCACCACATACTTACTGACTCAGCTGCATTCAGTTATCCCAGAACAAAAATAATGATCATCAGATCATCACTGATCCTGTTATATTTACTTAATGTAAGCACAGTCTGTGAACAATGTCTCAATCCAACTGAGTGCAGTTAAAATGGAAAATTCCATTTTAACTGCACTTCTGTAACTCGTAATGATATTACAAAACTCCAGGAGAATAGAAAAGCACTATATAAGAATCGGTCCATTTACCATTTACATTAGTGTAACAGCTGATGTTGTAATTGTGGGTCTTGGACATACCTCTGGGCTGATCTGAGCAGGAATGCTGGCAAACTCAGGATTGGAGGCAAAGGCAGTCAGGTTGTCCACAGCTTCTATTAGGGGACCAGTGGCAGCTTTGCACTTCTCTCTGTTTTCCTGGTTAAAGGCTCCATCTAAAGCCTATGCAGGGGACATGACCTCCATAAGAACTTTTTGGCACTCTATAGTTCTAGAACAGTACTTTGCTAGCCTACTTCCCAAAGCAGTGTTATGCAGCATGGCAGAAGTGGTTGAAGTAATACAGTCTTAAGAGCTTGAAAGAAGGCGACTTCAGTAGAACTGAAGAAGCCTCTTGGATGAGAGGTGAAAACGTCTTCAAACAACTTAAAGAAGTCCAGTCACCTTCTTTCAAGCTCTTAAGACTACCATGACCTGGATGACTGAGAACCTACACAGACAACTTGAAGTAATACACTTTCTTATGGGGAAACAAGTCAGAAGGGAGCTGATGAGCTCTTGTTTAATCCTTTCATCATTGTTTTTAATTTTTCATTAATTTTCATTTTAATTTATTCTTTTACTCAAGAATGGATTAGCTTGTTTTAGCTTAATTTTTATTCTTTGAGTCTAGTTTAGTTTTTATGAGTTTGAATATTATTTGCGTTTTCTTTAATTATAATAAAGGCAATTTTTACAAACTCCAAACTGGTATTATAATACAAACATAATACTGGATGAAGGCAACTGACTCACAATCCCAAACAAAAGTCTCAATAAACAACAATTTGTCTCAATACATTTGACCAATCTGACAAACACTAAAAGTGAAGACATTTCCTGGATGTTTTTAATACTTTTTAATATTTTTTTATACTTTCTTCTATTTTTAATAATAGTTAACTATAATTATAATTTGTCACTATACAATAATTTACCTTTTCACTTAAGCCGTGTGTGTATGTATGTATGAATGACACTGATGTGTTTGAAATGGCTTTTACTGCAAACCTTTATGGATTTGACCAAGTTGGCAGTGGTGTTGGCCACCTCTTTGGCTGACTGGACAAACTGTCTCTTGGCAACAGGGTTAGGAGTTTTAGAGGAGGCCAGTCTGCAGGCATTACAGAGTGCAGAGGTGTGCTTGGCCACAATGGTTGCTGCAGAGAGCACCTGGACAGAGAGAGTAATGATACATTCCATGACATTAAGACTCAATAATCAGTCAAAGAGGACTGATAAAACTGACAATTACTATGAGCTTGCAGTGAGGCAAGCATATACCTGAGATTGAGTGCAAGCTGGGTCAACCAGGTTCTGACAGGCCATTTGAATAGACTGATTAGCTCGGGCAAACTGAGCAGGGTCTACCAGGCCCTTCTGACCTGCTGTACTGTTGGGGTCTGATACACCCAGTAGATAGGCAGCCTAGAGATATAATCAAATCACTTATCAGTTTACAGGATATAAATAGTTTAAGGGTATTACAAGCCCAAATAGACACCTTACCAGTTTACTTCACTTGTCTTTGAGCTGGTGCCTTAAGGCAATAATAAAGTAACCTATAGTATATTTTTTACCTGTGCAGCTGCTTCAGTGAGACCACAAAGAGCTCTGGAGCCAGTGCTGACTGATTCACCAAACTCTGGCAGGTTTGAGTTTTTGGCATTATGAGAAATACCAGCCATGGACTCACCAAGGACCTATTGACAGATAACCAGAGAATCAGAAAAGAGTGTGGAACATCATGCTTTTTATGATGATCAAACTGGATAAACATAATGTGAAGCCAAGCACTGACTCAACCATAACATTAGGGTTTACATCATACATCAGGACTTTGTTGCCAATTAAATCAATTGTTTAAATACTTGAATAGCACAGGGTGTTGAAAACTATGAAGAAATTAAAACTTGCATCACATGTCTGCTTTGATTCATTATGTTGTTTATTAAATCTTTCATCGCAGTTCCTCATTTTAATCAAAATCTCCCTCTACTTGAGGATGACAGCATTACCAAACCACATATGACTCAAGAAATTTGCTTTCAGATACCGTCTAGCTGATATTCTGTGAAGAAATGCAGAATAACAGCTTTTTTTCTTTTCTTTTGTTTTCTTTGCCACAAATGTGGATAACTGACAAGCAAATAATAATTTAAAAGTAGAAATTAAAAAACCTTCTACAGTGTATTTAGTAGTAGTCTATGTATTTGTTTTTGATTTTTTGTAATTAGTGTTAATGTCTCTTAAGAGTTCCAAATGCTTTATGGATGTGACTTTTTTTAAAATTTACTTAAAAGGTTGCCTCACCAAATTAATCTGGCAGTCCCTTAAATGCACTGTGAGGAGCAAGTAGGCTTCTAGAGGAGCTCACAGCAAGAAAACACAGGTGTATTTTACATGGAACTCTATTATCAAAGTGGCATGACTTTGTCTAGAACTGATGCAGTGAAACCAAGAATATGGGATTTGACAGAATCATGTCCTCCCGGTCTCACATCTCCTTCAATCTCTCTCTCATACTCATTAAGATTAGCTAAAACAGGATGAATAGACAGTTTTGACTGGAATCATTTTCTTTGGGAGAAACACCCCACATTTCTATTGTTTCCAGTGTGTTACCTTGTCCAAATTAGATAGGAGCTCCCAACATTGAAAAGCCTAATTTAACATGTGCCTTTAGAGAAATCACGTTTTTGTTGCTTTTTAAATGATTCCTTTAAATTATAAGGCAAAGAAAGAAAAGAAAGAAATCAAAGAACTAAAACGATAAAGGAAAGGCATTAGTGATGCGTGTTCTACACTACCTTGGAGTTCTCCATGACACTGTCAATGCAGTCAAAGTATGACAGTTCATTGATGGCTTCTGTCGGGTTCTCCAGCATCCCCTTCACTGACTGCACATAAAGACAGCATACATTTCTGAGAGACTGAAATGTATTCATTGTTTATGCTTTTCTTTATTATTATACATGTTAAGAGATTTCTTGTGATGTATCTGTCACCTGAGATTCAAAGCTAAATGACAGACAAGACAGATTTATTATTTCTCACATCAAACCACATAATCAACAAAATCAGGGCTATGAGAAAAAATTTATTAGATGTTTCGATGGTGGCTGTTACCTCAAGCTCTCTGAGAGCATTATCACACTCCTTCTGACCTGGAGCCTGCTGAGTGCACATGGTGATGAGCTGGTTTATAGTTTCTGTAACTGCTCTGCAAACACAAATGACAAGAGATGTAAAAGACAGACAGGTGGTAAAAACAAAGTGGCAGAAAATTCAGGGAAAGAACTCTGTTTTTTTGTTTTTTTGTTTTTTTTTTACCGGGCAGCCGCTGCTAGCTGGTTCTTGAGGTTAGGGGAGCTAGGATCAGTGGACAGAGCTTTTGCTGCTAAAAGCAGCTTGCTTGATGACATGGAGATTGTCTTCAGGTTAGACACCACCTGTGTCTGGTCCTCTTTAGACTAGAGGAAATGAGGAAGAAGATATGTAGAGAAATTCAGAAACTGTATAGCTATTGCAGTTAATATTTTTTCACCTAAATCATATGTCATGATGACCCAGCTTCATGGAATATCAACCCGAGTAGTCTGCACTTCGTGTGGTACACCACAACCATAAAAAATGCAGTACATTTTTGACCAAATCTCACAGTATTTTTTCAGCCTGGTTCTTCATTGTTTTACTACCTCTTTCTTGATGTTTTTATATGGCTAACAGAGGCAGTAGACTAATAAGATAAATGACCTAACAGCTTTACCTTGTTTCTAAAAAAAAATAATAATAAAACCCCCATAAATACATGTTTAAAAAAGTCACATAATGCTTAGGCCCAGCAAGGTTTTAACTTAGACCCGGTGGGCAGTTGGCTGGAAACCCAGTCAAACTGACCTGAGATGTTCCAGCCATGTCAACACCAGCCTCCAGGAAGTTGCTGAATTCCTGTCCAAATTTGCTAGTGGCCCTGGCCAGGTCCTGCGTGGTCCCTCTGGATGCCTGGGCCACTTCATTGGCTGACTGGTTTAGACCAGCTGCAACCTCGTTGAGATGAGCCTGAACCTCCTGGAAGCTCCTTCCACTAGATGGGAACTATGTTGGGAAGAAGGGAATCGTAAGACTGCAAGTAGTAATATGGAAAAGAATACTGACTACAGAAGAGGAAAAACTGAAAAGAAAATTAAAACGTAGGTGCTTGCTATTATTATATATCTGGGAGATTATTCAGATAAACAACAGGGTCCCTGGTGTCAATCACAAAAAGCCTATTTTTGACAAACAGTAAAAAATAAAAATTTAAATATCACATAAAAATCACAAAAATACATTACTGATAGTTTCATCACTGTCGTAATTGTAAACAACTAATCCAGAACCATAAATTTTATTTTCATCATCACAAAAAAGCATGCACAATTAACTTATCTCTAAAGACTGTATTCCATTGTTCCTTGATATGTGCAATTTTGGAGAAGAAAGACTAGTTTTGCTGTGTTATTTTGTTTCACAGAGAAAGAAAGATAAGAAAGAAAAAGAAAAAAGAAGGTAGAATAAATGGGGAAAAGTGTGAAAAACAATAGGCGATGGGACCTGGTTGATTAATTAATCCATGATATTCAATGACAAAACCCACCCTATTAGGTAAAAAATACTATTCACCTGAGATCTTTTTATCAGTCACTGCAATCTATATTTATTAAAAACAGTTAATTTTCTACTAACAGAATCAGCCAGGAGAGACTTGCTAGCTTCGCCCACAGTGCGGATGGCGTTGTCTACATCCCTCTGGCCAGGAAGGCAGTTCACACATCTGTTCAAGGCCTGGGAAACAGCCTTAGCCACCTTCACACACAAACACATACACATGTTGATTGTCATTATGATATTTTGTATTAGTATCCAGCCAACAGTCTTGTATTACAAACAGCACCAAACATATTAATGTTCTTTTGTCTTTACTTGCTAAAGTAATCATCACCTACAGCATGTATTGCCTAATATTATAATTAGACATGTAGAAGTAAAATATTTAGAGGGCATTAGATAAATGATATATTTATTTCATTAAATAAACATTTCTAATACTCCCACACTTTCTGTCCCTTAGTTTGGCTCTAACCTGGGCCAGCCTCTGCTGACTCTCTGCATCTCCTGGTTTAGCAATGGCCCTCTTGGTCTCTTCAATAAGGTTGGATGACTTATCCATGACATCCCCAGCACAGTCCAACATGGCATTACGTGCTGCTGAGTCATCTGTGGTAGCAGCAACTCCTCTGGCGGCTGAGGCTACAGACTTTAGAGCCTGAGCCACATCTCTGGCTGCCATACCTGGATCCAACGAGACAGAGGAGAGTTAAGTTAAATTCATAAATGAGACATTATGAAATATAGAACTATGTAAAAGTCTTGAGTCACCCCTCATTTCTTTATATTTTGCTTCCAAGGAACCAGACTTTCTTGTAATTATATAAAGTGGTGTTGAGCAATAGTTTTCCAGGATTTCTGAAGGTCTCTCAAAGATTTTTTTTGGACATTGGCTGCTTTTTTCATTCATTTTTATATATACCTGACTATTTTCAAAGCAATATTTTTTTTTGGTCGTTGAACCACTTCACACTGACCTATGAATCATTCAAGCATAAAAATGGCACCTGACTCAAGGGATGAACCAGTGTTGTGTCTACACATAACAGAAAACTTACTAAAGAACCAATTTTAAATTGTATCATTAGGCACATTAGGCAGGCATAAAATTGTATTTTTGCACCAACAAGGTGATTCCCAAAGAGCTATTAGCTGAAAAATTGTCATATTTTGGCATGGTGAGCAGTATGTTCTTAAGTGGACAAAAGAAGAAGAGGCAGGCCTAAAAACTATCTACAGCAGAGGAACAGTATCTGAAAGTCATGTCTTTAAGAAACAGGAAAAAATCCAGCAAAGACCTGACACAGGACCGGAGCTATGCATTTGGCCCTTCAGCTGATCCATCTACTGTTTGCTGAAGCCTCATCAGAAATAGTCTCCAAAGAGTGGCTCTCAAGAAGAAAGGGAAACAGGGAGGTATGCCAAATTACACAAAAACTGGAGTGAAAATCAATGGTAACAGATCTTATGGAGTGATTAATCGAAATGTGAAACTTTTTATTCAAATCATCATCAGTATGTACGGAGGAGGTCAGGAGAGAGGTACAACAGTGAGTGTCTACAGCCATCTGTGAAACACAGTGAAGGCTCTGTTATGGTTAGGGGCTGCATTTCAGCCAGTACATTTGGGGATCTTGTCAAAATTAATGGAATTACAAACGCAGAAAAGTACCATCAGATTTTGACCATATAATCCATCTGGAAAGCATCTGATTGGCAACGGCTTCATTTTTCAGCATGACAATGATCCCAATGACCCACACTGCTAATGCAGCAAAAGCATACCTGCACCTACAGTGGGGCAAAAAAGTATTTAGTCAGCCACCAATTGTGCAAGTTCTCCCACTTAAAAAGATGAGAGAGGCCTGTAATTTTCATCATAGGTATACCTCAACTATGAGAGACAAAATGAGAAAAAAAAATCCAGAAAATCACATTGTCTGATTTTTAAAGAATTTATTTGCAAATTATGGTGGAAAATAAGTATTTGGTCACCTACAAACAACCAAGATTTCTGGCTCTCACAGACCTGTAACGTCTTCTGTAAGAGGCTCCTCTGTCCTCCAGTCGTCACCTGTATTGATGGCACCTGTTTGAACTCGTTATCAGTATAAAAGACACCTGTCCACAACCTCAAACAGTCACACTCCAAACTCCACTATGGCCAAGACCAAAGAGCTGTCAAAGGACACCAGAAACAAAATTGTAGACCTGCACCAGGCTGGGAAGACTGAATCTGCAATAGGTAAGCAGCTTGGTGTGAAGAAATCAACTGTGG
>VUQS01061826.1:0-11339 GCA_015108495.1 Heterochromis multidens
GACGAGCTCCTGGACCGGTTAGCACTGCTCGCTTTTTCACGACACTGGATTTCACCAAGGGCTACTGGCAGATTCCCTTGTCTCCAGAGTCCCGGGAAAAAAACGGCTTTCTCCACTCAGTACGGTTTGTATCAGTTTGTCACTTTTCCATTCAGCTTGTTTGGAGCTCCAGCCACTTTCCAGTGCCTTATGGACCGGGTGCTGCATCCACACGCTGCATATGCTGCTGCCTACCTGGATGACGTCTTCATCCACAGTGACACCTGGGCGGAGCATATGCAGCGGGTGGCCACGGGCCTGGAGTCCCTGAGGCAGGCGGGGCTCACGGCCAACCCGAAGAAGTGTGCGGTTGGACAGAGGGAGGTACAGTGTCTGGGGTACCACTTGGGGGGCGGGCAGGTGCGCCCTCAAACACATAAAACAGCAGCCATCGCATCCTGCCCATGGCCCAAGACCAAAAAAGAGGTGAGGTTGTTTTTGGGGCTGGCTGGCTACTACGTGTCTGGCTTTGCGGAGCTGACCAGCCCTTAACTGATCTCACATGAAAGGGTGCCACAGATCTGGTCCGGTGGACGGAGTACTGTCAGGCAGTGTTTGTGCATGTAAAGAAGGCTCTCTGTGAGGAACCCCTGCTCTACACTCCTAACTTTTCCCTCCCTTTTCTTCTGCAGACTGACGCCTTGAACAGAGGGCCAGGGGCCATTTTGTCCCAGCAGGTAAGGGGGGTCGATCACCCTGTGGTGTACATCAGCCGGAAACTGTCTGAGTGAGAGTCCAGGTACAGCACAGTGGAGAAGTAGTGCCTGGCCATCCGGTGGGCAGTTGACTCCCTTCGCTATTACCTCCTGGGCTGCCCTTTCACCCTCTGTTCGGCTCATGCCCTGCTACAGTGGCTCCATCGCATGAAGGATGCCAACGCCAGGATAACCCGGTGGTATCTGGCGTTACAGCCTTTTAAGTTCAAGGTGGTCCATAGGCCGGGGGTGCAGGTGGTTGTGGCTGATTGCCTCTCCCACTCGCGGGGGGGGGGTAGGCTAGGTCGGATGGCTCAAGCATAAGTCGGGCGGTGGGGGGTGTGGTTTGCGGCTCAGCTGCAGGGGAGGGGTGGAGCAGCGGGTTCAGGGGCACGGTGATAGGAGAGGCTGGCGGTCGCAGCTGACGGTCAGTTGTTAATCACGTCTCTTCTATTTTAGTAGGATGCTGGGACCTGGACGGGGGAAGACGTGTGAGCTGAGCTGGAGGCATGAGCTACTGAAAACCCGCTGTTATCAAAAACACTGTAAATAAACTCACGAGAAAACACTACACGCTGGTCCGTGTGTTGTGCTGGGTCCTGTAATCACACACCTGTGTTACAACTGCATTAAGTAAATTCAATGTGGGTGTTAAGTAATATTTAGCAGATGTTCAGATAGTTGCTTGAAATTACTTAACAGCATAATAAGAGTGGTAAACAAACTAATAATAAATTATTTTGTCTTTTCCCTAATTATTTGATCCACTTTTACATGGCTGACAACTAAATGAAGTAAATGTAATATTTATTGAGTAGATCTGTTGCAAATGCAATTCACCTTTAGTTCTATTTATATAATACCAGTTCATATAACAGTCATCTCAGTCTCACTACAGTGAGCACATAACAGCCATAGATGAAGATACTTTTAGCTGCTCTTTTATTTCTCAAGGGGTCACCACAGTGGATGGATCCATGTATTTAATTTGGCACAGATTTTACACTGGATGCTGGATGCAGCCCTCTCAGAACTGAACCATCGGATTTTTCACGTGAAGTGAATGTGTCAATCACTACACCATGGAGCCAATACCTCATTCATAGATGTAAGTGCCTCTTTTGATTGGTCACTGAAAGGAAAACTTTGTGCTGTACCTACCTAACATCTTGGATGATTCTCTTCTTTTTTGTTTTTTTAAATCAACCACAGGCATGTGATCACAAAGATATCAGCTGTCGCTCTGGTTGCTTCCTGTTTGTGAGTTGTTGTGTTTTGGTGCGTGGCTATTTTTTTTATGGATTTTCTGAATTTTTTGGCCCTTTTTTGGGGGGGAGGGGATCAAGGACATTGGACTAATTGTTGGAAACGTCTGGTATGACCCTGTCTGGATTAAGACCCTGATATTGGATACTGGAATAAACAAAGTAGCAGAGGTAGTTGCAGGCTTGTCAACGAGCTGTTGCAGAGCTAACAGCTGACCGGGGGAACAGCTGACTGAACTTGCTTACTGGTGAAACCGGGTAATATGGGGCCGAAAAGGACTCCAACAGCTGAGGAAGCCGATGACATTAGAAAGTCTCTTGACTTAATAACGGAGGAAATTTCTACTATCATGTTGTAGCAGAAAAGCATCCTGGACATTGTGGAAGAGGTATTTTTGATTCTCCATTTCCGCATACAGAATGCGGAGATGGTGAAGAGGATCGTGTATCTGGAGAGCAGGGTCGCAGACCTGGAATAATACTGCTGGATGAACGACGTGATCGTCACTGGGCTCCATATAAAACCCCAGTCATACCCTCGGGCTGTGACCACTGATAACAGGGAGAGACCTGGGGAGCTGGATGTTAGCTCCACGGAGCAACAGGTAGCTGCTATTCTGCAGTCCAAAGGGATTAACCTGAACTGTGACAACCAGGGGCCCCGTATGTAGAAGAAAAGTGATGACGTTTCTAAGGGCCCATGAATGACAGGGCCCCGAGAAAATAGTAGAACAGTCAATTAGTTTATTTTTTCAAAAACATTATTAACCTAGCACCATAAAATAATGTTTGCTTCACAAGGTAATTATAAACATATTTGTTTCTAAGCGTTTTGTTTTGGGCAAAAAAGAATAAAATCCAGTCAGCCTCTGACCCCCACCTCCCCCCTCCTTATTTCAAGATATGGTTTAGTCCAGGAACCAGCACTCCTAGCTGACGCTGAGCGCTGACAGCGGTACCGCTGCAGGAGAAAGACTGTAGGATGGCTCCTTTAAAAGTAAAATTGGGGTTCTAAAAAAGAAAAGAGATACAGAGTAGAGAAAGGATGACAGCAGCAACACATTTTTGGTTCCTTGGGTGGTGGAAATTAAACTCATAACCAAGTCCACAAGTCCTTGACTCCCCTAGTATTAGTTAGCTTACTTCATTTCTAATGGAGAATAATGTGTTTCTGTGTTATTTTAGCCAACATTTAATCAATGCAGGCAGACACTTTGTCCATAAAGCACTTTTTCCTGCATCTGCTGACCTGGTGCCAGGCCAAACAGATCAAACCTCTGGCTGTCCCACTCCCATCTCCCCAAACCCACACTCCCAACGCTGAACCAGACCCACTGACATCTGAAGAAGAAATGTGTTTAATTGTAGGAGGCCCCCTTGGGAAATGTATTTTTACTCAGTTCAATTTTATTTATATAGTGCCAAATCACAACAACAGTCACCTTTACACACTATTTATTTTGTAATAATACATTATCAATATATCCCACATAAACAAAGCATTTTTGGAGAAGTGTGCATTGCTCTGCATATTTTGTGTCATATATTGCTGTGTGGCAGGCTGAAGGTGGACCCAAATGCAGGACTCTCAAGACAAGGCTTGAACTTAGAAAGCAGCTTTGATGCTGAAATCTCTTCAAAACATTAAAATACAAAACTCAGGTAAATCTGGAGCCAGGAACTAACTAATCTATAGATCTGGGAAGGGACAGGGAACACAGTTGTGAGGGAGAATGCAACAAAGAACAGAAGCAAACTGAGGGTTTCAATACACAGGAGGAGAAAGGGCAGAGTGGACACACCTGGGAAACAAAGCTGAGACGGGGGAAGCAAAACTGAACATAATGCCCACAGGACAAGAGACTATCACAATAAAACAGGAAGTAATAGAACATGGGAACAGAAACGCAGACTTGACACTGAGACAAAAAAGTAAAACACAGAGGACTGAGCCAGACAGGGAAACACAGGGATGCAGAAATACACAACCCAACAACTAAAAAAGTCAAAGAACTAAAGGCACAGATAACTGAGTAATAAGGGTAAGGAAAGTAAGACTATCAACATAAACAGAAGTAAAAATAACAATATAGAAAACAAAGATTTATCAAAATTACCAAACTAGAGAAACCTAAACATCCCAAAACTCAAAACTCTGGTCCAAAACCCAGGGACCATGACAATTTTGCACACTGCCTATGACTGTTGCAAGTGGTGAGGGAGCTTTCATTAAGTTAAAATTGATTAAAATGTATTTGAGGTCCTCTAGATCTAGAAGAAGGTTATTTCCAGTTCACGCAAATGCATATGTGCATATTATCTAAAGATAACCATATGAAATATGCTGATTAAAAATCTTTAATAAAGTTAAAATAAAAAAATATAAACAGCCCTCTAGTTGGACTTGAACCTGTGTGTGAAAACAATTTTTGATCAAAAATAAATAGATGTAATGACACCCGCTGATCGTATTGGTACCTGTGTATATCAGATATATAGTTCTGCCACCGATCTCCACAAATATAACTGGATGTCAGCCTCTTTGGAGGCCTTTACCCTACAATATAAAGCGCCTTGAGGCGACTTTTGTTGTGATTTGGCGCTATATAAATAAAATTGAATTGAACTGAATTGAATTGATCATGATTCAGGAAACACACCCATGTTAACTGGTGATAGTCTGAGACAGTCGATGGTTATTGTGAAAAACAAATCGTTATCTAATACCAGATGTTATGGGGGATACACAGACATTGTTGTGTAAGTTTTAAAAAAGTTGATTCAATAAATGAGTTCAGGGCACTGAGAATTTCATTCAGAGAATAAGTTATTTTAGCAAGTCAGAAATAAACATGGTGATCCCACTACAGCCACATCAGAAAATAAATGCATTCTCTGTTTTCTCTCTCTCTGCAGCTCCATTTAATGACACTGATCAGCTCCAAAAATGCAATGCGACTCCCCACTCCACCCACACTCAAGAAAGAGCCAAAACTCTCAGCAATTGAAAATGCTATGCAGCCGTTTATTGACTTTGATAGTGAGCCACGCCAAAACAACAAACAAAAGATCTCTAAAGGTCCCTATTCTTCACTACCCAAAAATAAAAGTCAAACAAAAGATAATTTTCTAACCTTAACTCCTACCCAATAAACAGGAGAAAACAGGTTTCAACAGAAAAGGCTTCTCACTCCTACGAGGCTGCTGCAGTGTTCAATATTTACAGTGAAAGAATACTCTGGGTTGTCTAATTACAAAACTATTTACAACGATCTTGACTAGCTCTCATAACACCAGACACACAAATTTACTCACTAACAAACGTTTCGACTCAGGATTCTCACATAGAAATGCTCCACAACAACACAGGCCGTTTGTTGGGTGGTGGAGACAAGGAGATGGGCAAGGCGGCTGCCATCTGGTGGTTAAGAGGTTGCTGTCCATCCAATCTGGGAACAGGAACCAATTCAACCCAACCACTCAGTAGGCACCTGTCTCCATCAAGACACATACGCACACCCCTGGGAGGGAGGAGAGAGAAAAATCCACACCCACATTCTCTAGTGGAAGGAGTCAAACATACAAACAGTCAAACATATACCAGTAAGCGCACACATATGATCCACATGATATTGGGTCATAACCCATTATTGTAGGGTCTTTACCTCACAATATAAAGCGCCTTGAGGCAACTTTTGTTGTGATTTGGCGCTATGTAAATAAAATTGAATTGAATTGAATTGAATTTAATAACATTTCCGATACTGGATTTTCAGATAGGCAACATCTAATTGAGTGAATATTTCACGGAGGGTTTTGACATGTTCAATCCAGGTGGATGAGTAGGCCACAACGTCATCCAAATACACTTCACAATTACTGATCCCGCACAGAACAGTGTTCATTAGTCGTTGAAATGTGGCTGGCGCGTTCCGCAATCCAAATGGCATTACTGTATATTGCAAGAAATGGTCCGATGTAACCAAAGCACTGATTTCAGATGCGCGGGCAGTTAGTGGGACTTGCCAGTATCCTTTAAGGAGATCTAGTTTTGTGACAAACTTAGCTGAGTCGACATGATCAACACAATCATCCTTACGTGGAAGTTGGAAGAATTGGGTTTTGTGGCGGTATTAACCTTATAGTATATTACAGAAACGTGAGGTTTGATCAGGTTTCGGCACAAGCAGGGATGGGAAGCTCCAAGGACTACTAGTGGCTACTGCAAAGTTATGATCAAGGAGATACTTTAGTTCTTGCTGCATTAAAGCACATTTAGTGGGGTTTACTCGGTAGGAATGCTGTTTAATTGGTTTATGATCACCCAGATCAATATCTTGGCTCAGCACATTCGTTTGAGTGGGAATGTGGTTAAACAGAGTCGGGTGGCTTTTAATAAGCTCACGAATATCTGACTGAGCAGTCAGACATGTGTGCTAAGTAGGAATCTAAGTCAGCCAAGATCTCAGAGTTTTGGAGGGTGAGCACAACATAATCCGTTTTGCTGAGTTTACACTCCACAACATATGGACCAGAAAACCTTGCATGTAGCACAGAACCAACCACATGCCTGTTATTGGTTCTGTGCTACATGCTACACGTGGTCACCTGACTGGAAGGTCTGTGCAACAGACGTTTTATCAAAGTTTGTCTTCATTCTGGTCTGAGCCCCTGCAAGCGCATTACAAGCAAGATTGCAGGCATTATGCAGTCTCTCTCTAAACGAGCTAACATAATCCAAAATGTTCTCTTTGGGACTTGACTTATCCAAGAGGAATTTTTCTTTTCGCAGATGCAGTGGTCCGCGCACAGTGTGGCCAAAAACGAAGTCAGCGGGACTGAACCCTAAAGATTCCTGATTCCTCTCTTTGACAGCAAATAGCAGTAGTGGCAGCCCCTCATCCCACTCATGGTTTGACTCTGTGCAGAACTTATGAAGGATGCTCTTCAAGGTTAGGTGAAACCTTTCTAAAACACCCTGACTTTCCGGGTGATAAGTGCTAGAAGTACGGTGTTACTCCAAGTTCTATCATTACTTGTGCAAATATTTTGGACATGAAGTTCGTGCCCTGATCTGTTTGAATGTGTTTTGGAAGACCAAAGATAGAAAAAAACTTCACAAGGGCTTTCACAATGGCACGGGTGTTTAACAAGCGCAAAGGGACAGCTTCAGGGTAACGTGTAGCAGTAGCTACACATCATTGTGAGGATATACTGGTTTCCTGATTTTGTTTTCGGAAACAGTCCGACACAGTCAACAA
The DNA here is from genome assembly GCA_015108495.1 of Heterochromis multidens. Lineage (NCBI taxonomy): Eukaryota > Metazoa > Chordata > Actinopteri > Cichliformes > Cichlidae > Heterochromis > Heterochromis multidens. The sequence goes on from VUQS01061826.1 coordinate 7,261, forward strand.
TTACATGCTGAAATGGCTCTCCAGTAATTGGGATGGGTTTTAATGGCGCAGCGGAATCACCTGATTTTGTTTACCTGCGAGCTGGCAGGTATGGCACGAGTGACACAGTTTCACCACATCCGACTTTAGACCAGGCCAGAAGAAGTAACAGAGGATCCGATTGTAAGTCTTTGTTATTCCTAGGTGACCGGACATGATGTGGTCATGGGCTAAGCTTAAGACATGGGAACGGAATGGCTGTGGAACAACAATTTGCGACACAGAGTCAAAGGTGCAACCAGAATTAGGAGTCCAGGGCGCATTAGAACACCATCTTCAACAATGTAGGAGTCAGACCTTTTACCTTTGGGCTCATTCACATAATATGACGACAAGCTTTCATCAATCTTCTGTGCTTCAATGAGCTTTGCTTTATTTACAGTGAGTGTCAGAGCTTGTTCATCAGACTGAAACTCTGTTGAGGTAAGTGTATTTTTGCAGACAGTGGGTGGGTTTGCTGAAACTGTGTCACTCATGAAAGAGTCACTAAGATCCACCAAGTCTCCGAGTTTGAGTGCCTGCGCACGGGTCACCATACACCATACCATACCACTTTATTTATAAAGCACAACAACAGGGCTGACCAAAGTGCTGTACAATAACAACACACAGGCAACAAAGGAATAGAGTTTGGTTCGGCACGATTAGACACACTCGTGTCTACAGGTGGGGTCTCAACTACCTTGGGCAATGGAAAAACTTTACTGCCAGCCAAATCATTTCTGAGAATAATGTCAATACCAACCACTGGCAACTGAGGACGCACAGCAATTTTGAATTTTCCTGACACAAACTGCGATGACAACTGAATATAATGTAATGGCACACGCACATTTTAACTCCCCACGCTAACACATCTGCAACACTGTAGGACTGAGGTGAAAACAGGAGGGCGTCACCATGAATAAGGGACTGTTTTGCACCAGTATCCCGCAAAATATCGACGGGAACTCTCGTTTCATCCCCGACCAAAGAGACAAAACGTTTCGATATAAAAGGCTTGAATTCTTCATCTATTTTGTCATCTTTTGTCTCACACACAGCTATCTTCTGGAGGATTTGAGGTCTAGTTTGAAAAAGATTGATTGGAGAAGGGGATTTAACTTTCTTAGACAGCTCTTTCCTTTTAAGGGTTGGGCAAGCGGTGATAAGGTGACTTGCTCATGCCAGTAAAAATATTCTCGGGTTTTGGCAGCAGTGGTGGTACGACAGGAGTTTTTAGGGGACCATTTTTTTGGGCTAATCAAACCTAATGTGTTATGCACAGGAGACGATTCAATTCAATTCAGTTTTATTTATATAGCACCAAATCACAACAACAGTCGCCTCAAAGCGCTTTTTATTATAAGGTAAAGACCCTACAATAATACAGAGAAAACCCCAACAATCAGACGACCCCCTATGAGCAAGCACTTGGCGACAGTGGGAAGGAAAAACTGAGAGAACACTCTTATGTGTATATGTGCGCGAACTCATCCACTTGTAAAGCAGAGGCTTTTAGTGTTGCAACTTTTTGTGCATTTAAATAGGTTACGATCCTTTCTGGGAGTTTGTCTTTGAACTCCAACAAGACAAGCTCACGCAGATCCTCCAACACAGCAAATTCACAAGAGTTCAAATTTTAGTTTTAGGCCATATTAGAGTAAGATGTTGAGACTTTGGTGTTGGCTCCGTCATAAATAACTCCATATGAGTGTTACAACACAATATTATGGGTGTAACATCTCAGAGCTGAAGGTATTCAACACCTGAGAGAGTAACCTTGAACATCCGGGTATCAGACCAATTTTACTTCTCAGAGAATTTCTGATGCAATTTTCTTGTACTCGCTTGGAGCATGAAAAGGAGGGATTTGTGAGTAGCACCTTTATTCTTTGCGTTCTTTCATCACTGTTTTTGTGCAAATGTGCCAATATTGGGTTTTTTTTTTTTTTCAACTTTTGGCGGACTGAAACCTAATGTCTTATTATCCGTGAAGTTACATATTAGAAAACAGGCACCCTGAAGTCTGTGCATTTCCATCGTTCATTAAGTTAAAGTCATCCGAGGCAAGCAGAAAGTAGTTAACAGGCATCATATTTAGTGTCCCACTCTAGTCACATGTGTTTCAGGGTTTTTAATTGCAAAACTGCGTGTTGGTCAAGCTGAAATCAGCAGGTGGTTGTAAGCTAACTCAGCAATGACTGCATACAGCTGCCGTCCATTTGTCCTGCAAGCTGCTTGAAATACAGCCATATTAGCCCAGTGTTGGTTACTGTACTACCCAAATATTGAAATTAATTGTAGATATCTCTGTTTTAAATGTCAACACTTCCAAGATGGTCCCCAATCAACTTAATTAGGTCGCTGACATAAAGGGATAATTTTGTGTTGTGTCAGTGCTTTTCTTCCCAGGATACAAAGATATTACAGTCATCATAAGAAGTGTGAAGAGCAGTATATAAAATTCCAGACCTGGCAGGCAGAAAGGGAACATCTGCATACCCACCAGATGCATTCCCAAAAAGTCTATTTTTGATCAATATAAAATTATTCAGTGTAGTGGAGGTTTAAGGTTGACATTCATACTGTTAAATTGTACAGGATTATTATTTGTCATTCAAATAAACATTCAAGCAATATCTATATCTTCACTGTGTCTCTTTTTCTGATGGTGTTAAAATGATAATCAAATCAGAATCGCAAGAAATATATCAAGCTACAAGATGCCAATTTTGAACACTTTATTTCTGAAGATAATTTGATATTTTTATTTGTAGTTTACACTGTGTGGAGACAATTTACAATTTAAAAATCTTGCCATGTTTTTGTTCTGTTTTATGTAATGTAGTGAGAGACAAGTTCTCAATTTGTGTGAACAAGATTACAGTGGAAGATAACTCTGGCACTGAAGTGGATGAAGCTGTATTTGCAGAACTATCCATGGTTGAAGGGATTTTCTTTGTCATCAAAGAGAATCCTGACAATGGTATCATTAGTTAATGCATTTGGTATATGTATTGTACTCTTGTTTTGAGATGAATTACAAGCTACTATATCACATATTGCCAAATGGAAACATTTTACTTGACGTGACACAGTTTTGTTTTTTTAAGATAACAAACACAATGTTGACATAGGATTTTGGCTGTTTGTACCATTTCACCATCAATTTACTCTTTAATCCTAAATCCTAAAAAGTTTAATCTGTTCATCTGGACGTAGCGATTTTTTAGTGGGAGAAACGTTTCGTCACTTTCTAGTAACTTCTTCAGTCTCAGCTGACTGCAGAATTCCCCAGCCTTATAAACAGTACGTCTCTAGCACAGCATGAAAAGTCTAAGACCAGGCAGCAAAGGAAGTTTGAGTTACTTGTTGTGCGTCAGAAACATCGGCATACTACGGAGAGTGTCCCTAATGGCCAGCAGAGAGAAGGATGCCAGGCGTACACGGAGGATGTGGACAAGTGGGTGAAAAATCTGGCTGACAGACAACTCACTCAACCAGAGAAAAACATCCTTGCAAAAGGGTTGAATTTTGCGGTGACACCGAGACAAATCCCGCTAGTGGAACTGATCACAGCCACAGAATCTGCAATCCGAAACAACAACATTGCAGATGTGGAAGCAGAACAACTGCGGACGAAAGTTTCGGCCTGTCTCAGCAATGCTAAACCCCCAGCATCCAACATCAGCATGGAGGAGAGGAAGGCACTCACGTCACTTAGTATGGACAACAACATCATCATCCTTCCGGCAGACAAGGGTAGGTGCACGGTTTTGCTAAACCAGACAGACTATCATGAGAAGATCTTGTCACTACTCAGTGACAAAAACACTTATGAGCCCCTGAAACGAGATCCAGGTAGTGGTTACAGGAAGAGGGTGATAGATTGTCTGAAGCAGTTAGAGCAGGACAACGCTATTGACCGGAGCTCATACCACAGTTTATACCCAGGGGAAGCTACACCAAGTCTGTATGGTTTACCGAAGATACATAAACAGGGTGTACCTTTAAGACCAATTGTCTGCATGATCAACTCGGTCACCTATAACATCTCA
>VUQS01061840.1:0-13438 GCA_015108495.1 Heterochromis multidens
TTTATTCCGCTCTTCATTTTTTAATTTTCATGATTTCAGTTCCCAAATTTGGGGGCATTCCTGACTGAAACATGCTTGCACAGTTGGGACTTTTGGCTTTTTTTTAAGTATATCATCCATATATTTTTTTAAATTAATAATTATTTTTTATACCCCAAACATATCCATCGTCTTGCTTTTTAATTTTTTTTTTTCTATTGTGCACGCGACATCGTGTTAGCAAATACATACAAACAAGTGCGTTTTGTAAGTTGTCACTCATACATAATTTTCAGTCATGATTCAATACATCATCAGTCAGATTTGTTGAAGAATATTTTTGGAAGACATGATACAAACAGGTTTGTACTTTGAAAATGTGAAACCTTGATTTGTAAACTGTATATTTTAATATGCTCATGTGGAGGAAGACAGCAGTGTTCTCTTTCCTTCGTATGTTTGCTGAATAGTTTCTTCACTCATTTCCTGCACAGCTACTAAGAAGGGTCCCAACGGGCTGGCACTGCCCAACGATTACTGTGACTTCTGTCTGGGAGACTCCACCCTCAACCAGAAGACTGGCCAATCAGAAGAGCTGGTATCCTGCTCAGACTGTGGTCGCTCAGGTATGAACATCTCATGTCCCTTTAGGCTCGGTTATCACACAGTTTAAAGTGGTAAAGGTGGCAAATCTTAGTTCTTTTTTAAAAAGTGGGTCCTTGGGTTTTAAACAAAAGTAGCCTCATTGTTAATCATGTTGTTTTTTTAACAACATTATGAAATTATTGCACTTTATTTATGTAGCACTTTTAACAGCATACTTTATAGTACTTTGATTGATAAGCAGAAGCTGTATATATCATAAGGTGAATTAAAACAGAATGCCAAACATTAAGGTAAAAAAAAAAAAAAGGTTAAAACAGAAAAGCCAGAGGAGTTAAGACTGCATGAAAATTCCTTCCACACTCTGAGTGAACTGAGTTATTTGGTCCAGAAGAATCCAGATTAGTTTGTGATGTTTTCCTGAGAACATCAATAAAATGTTTCGATTTTTTTATTTATTTCTCAAGATATGGCACTAAATGTCCCATTTTGCCCTATTGTGCAATCAGTGGTAAAGCATCATTCCCAAAATTGTTGCATCCACATCTGGGTCATCTCCAAAAGTTAATCACTTCTAAGTTGGGTGCTGCCTTTGGTAAAAATGTTGATGCAGATCCATCCATAACTTATGAAGTAATATTTCTAACAATCACAGAAACTGAACCAATCACAACGTCCTTAGCAGAGGGAAAAAAGTCAAACTTGTCATGTCAGTATAAAAACACAAACAGAAGTGATAATAACATATGAAAACAATAGAAATAAAGAATAAGCATTTTTTTATTGTAGAGGTAATAAGTTGCAGCATTTTAGATATACAGTTTGTGATTTTTTTTTTTTCTTATGCGTGGCTTAATTATCTTTCTTGTCTCAGAGTGTTTTCACATTAAATATTAGAGCTTTTAAGATAAGGACCAAGCTGTTTGTCACATATAAGTCTGTCTGCCAAAGGACAGAGAACAGAAACAGTAACTCAAATCGTAAATCGCTGAACTGTCTCACACAGTTTAAAAATACTACACAGTGTTACAGGTAACTAATGATATACATTTTGGTTATAACAGCTAGTCTTCAGCTGTTACAGCTCACACTGGAGAAACTCAGCGCTCAGTTTATGCATTTACATGTTTGTGTCTGTGATTTTAGTTTAAGAAAGAAACCCTAAGATGTTCAGTATCACTCTGACTGCAGGTCTTTGCACAGTGAGGTTTTCATTGTTGCATTTAACATTTTCCCGTCTCCTTTGCGTAGGCCACCCGACGTGCCTGCAGTTCACACCAGTGATGATGGCTGCAGTGAAGACCTATCGCTGGCAGTGCATCGAGTGCAAGTGCTGCAACGTTTGTGGCACCTCAGAGAATGATGTGAGCTTCTTTATGATATTTCCAGCAAATATGTCCTCTGTGTTTCCCAAACAGTTATTCTGTAGTGGTTACAGGCTGCTGCTGAAGAAGATGTCGAGTTTTTAAAAAAAAATTGCCCCTTCTTTCTCTTTTCCTTTCCTTTTACCTCATGTCCACATAAAATTGTCTAATTTTAAAGATCTTTTTGTTTTAGTAGGCAAACATCCATTCTGTGTCACAGCTGTGGGACAGACACACTGTAATTACACTTCTCAGTTTCAGCTTGTTAAACTTGCAGTCCACTCGTGCTCTCTGTGATCTCATGTACTGTTTTTAATGAGCATCTTTTTTCGACTTACTGTGTAAAGAAGGACAAAGCTTGAGAGGAAACAGTGGCTCATGTAGGTGTGATTAATGCCTTAACTGATGAACAGCTATCATGAAACCAGTGTGCCATACTGGGCCGAATAAACTGATTTAAAAATTGGATATAGTGCCATATTCATTAGCCAAAAAATCATGTGATCGTGAAATCAGATATTCTTTTTGAATGGATAGAGGAGAGAGCCTAACACAGTTGACTACTGAGGCCTGAATTAGTCTGTTGAGAGTCAGTAAACCATAAAAGTATTTTCATTAGCTTAGCAGAAGCTCCTGAACATTTGTGTCATGGATTTTGTTCCCAGAGAGGAAATAAATCCAGAATTCCTGTATAGTGTTGGGATAAATGAGGGTGGAAATCTGATCGTGTTCTTTCAGAGAAAAAGATTTTGACCACCTTCAGTAGCCTGTCAGGAGAGTGTGTCAGTCTGGGGTTTCCACATGATCCCCTTTCATTTTTCAGTTGTTAACAATGACAAGAAGTGTCTTTTCTTAAAAAGCTGTACTGTCTTTCCCCATGTTTTTTGGCCTACAGCCACACTGTACTCGTAAATCTGAATGTAAAGGTTCAGTAAGCAGCCTAAGCTGACAAACTTAGATACTTTAATGTGTTTACACTATGATAATTAAATACAAGCTGGCAGTAACACTCTCTTAAATGACACCTAGTGTAACTAGGTAACTGTCCCGTTGTTCCTCTTCTCTTGTCTCATCATTAGACTGAAGTTTGTGTTTGTGTATTTGCAGGACCAGCTGCTGTTCTGTGATGACTGTGACCGAGGCTACCACATGTACTGTCTAACTCCACCCATGACTGAACCACCAGAGGGTAAGCAGACACTTTACTGCAGAGGGTAACAGATTCAAAGGAAGTTGTTAAACACAGCTGAGGTGGAAGCTCCTGCCCAATCAGTCTGATGTGTTGCTTTTTCCTCCAATCAGTTGTTGAAAGAGCTCTAAGAAATATGACTCCTCCCACATAAATGCACACATAAAGATGTCTTCGGCATTTATAGTTACAGATGCAGGGATGTAACTCTTTCCAGTTCCAATACAGTAGCCAGTGGGCTTCTGGTATCTGCCAGGTACCAAGCAGGGGAAAATGAGAGTGATAAATAATATAATAATATAATATAGTATTTGTTGTCATGGTAACTTGCTGCGATTGCATCATAAGTTACTCTGTGATTCCCTCACATAGTCCTCAACCCCTGTCTCACTTTGCTTCTGTACTTCCCAGGGAGCTGGAGCTGCCACCTGTGCCTGGCTCTGCTGAAGGACAAAGCCTCCATATACCAGCAAAACCAGAGCTCCGCCCCTGAGTGACATCACAGTGGTTGACTCCACCCCCTTCAGGCACCAGGATCCCAACCTAATTGAAACGTCAGACCTCCTCTCAGTCCGGAGCTCAAGGCTCGGTCCAGATGTAGCTGAGCCAGATTGCAGATCAGCTTTAGAAGTCTTTCATATCTTCAGCGCCAAAAGGGGGGAGGGGGGACAGAGCCAAAACAGACCTCAGATCAGCAACCACGGGGATCAAACCGTCACTACCAACCTGCCTGCAGTCCCTGAGGCCTGCCGTCAAACAGCATGGACACACACTTTCTCCTGGACTGTTACACACCAGATACAGAGACAGAGCGCATGCAGTAACCATAGTAACTGCTGTCTCCATGGGAGCTCCCAGGAGAAAATGGATTAGCATCACAGCTAATTATCTGCACCCTCTCACACTCAAAGACACAGTGTGCACTGTCGACCCACCACAGTTCTTCTTCTGCCGAATGATCTGTTTTTACTCCCTGAAAGGAGTGAAAGGAAAATGTCACAACACACAATAAACGGTCGAGTATTATTATTATTATTATCATTATTGTTATTATTATTATTATCATTATTGTTATTGTTCTGGTTACTAGTGGGCTTTTGTAGTGGCATGTGTGCTTTTGTCTGATCCATTGGAGTATTTATCCTTTGAAGAAGTTCCCCTGAGGGGGAACCGGTCAGTGCCAAGGTCCGCCATCATATGAGACGCACACGACAGCGGCTCATCACTTACTCATTATAAATCATCTTTGTTTTAAATCAGTGTCTGCAAAAAAGTTTTTGTAGTTGCTAATTTTCATCACCAACTCCATTTCTTCAACCAAACACTACATAAAGACCATATGCTGTAGGCTGAGCTCATCAAACGAAAGCCTTTTTTTTAATGATTTCATCTTTGTCGCGTTATTTCTCCAGCAGTTTCTGTTGGGACAAACTGATGGCGGGAAGTCAGAGACATGAAACTAGTTAGGATAAAGTAGCATCCTTTTTTCACAGCTGTTTTTGTGCTTGCTTTGTACAAGTCATCTGGCAGTGACATCATCCTTTCACACTCCATTTCTGTTGATCCAATGGCACACACTCATTCACAAAATGTAGCTGCTTTCATCATTTGTCACACTGAGGCAGATTTGCATGCAGATTGCACCTGTATGAACGCACACACACTCATGTCACACTTTTTTTGTTGTTGTTGTTGTTGTTGACATTGTATTGTTTGTATTTTTTTTACATTTTGTATTATCTGATATTCCATTGGTATTGGGAGTTTTCTAGTAGATTTTTGTAAACTCTACGGCATAGCAAACACTTCAATATCTAGCTCCTAATGCGTTCTGTGTACTGTATTGCCTTTTTCTATTTTTGTTATGACTGTGACATGTTTGGATTTATTTGATTATTCTGATATGTCAAACTTCCATTATGAGTATTTGTATAATGATGTACATTGTTGTACTATTTTTATTTTTACATTTCTTTGGTATTGAAGCCAATTTAGCCTGACTGAAATAAAAATCACTTTGAATAACGTGTTCATCATTGTTTAATTGCTCACAAAAAATCCCCCGCATCATGAAAAGAGGGGCACAAAAAGCCCTCCCTGATTCTGATGAGGGATCCTTCCAGAAGGATAATGTGCCATGTCACAAAGGTTAAATTGGTTTATTGAGCATGATTATGAGCTCACTGTACTCAAATACCCTCCACAGTCATCAGATCTCAATCGAATAGAGCATCTTTGGGATGTGGTGGAACAGGGGATTCACATCATGGATATGCACAAAAGACACAAAAGATTCAGAGTGAGCTACAATAGGATTCCTGTTCCTTTTGGCTGCCTATTTGCCTGCTCAGTGTATTTGAGCTGATGCACCCTGTCAGCCAGCTCACGCCCCCTCTGTAACACTGCTTGTTTTCCATTTAAAAAAAAAAAAACATATTTTATATACATGGCATTTTTTCTAATCATTAAAATTAGCTTTCATAGAACAGACTGGTTGTGGTGGAACAGAGTAGGCATTTGATTGATAAAGGCTTTGGATGAGATGTCCTGTAAAACATTGATGAGGTGAAGACGGGGGAGGAGGAGAGGAGGGATGCTAGGGGCTGATTGACTTGGGGAACACGGGCAGGTAGATTATTGGACAAGAATAGTGACGTATAATTGTGAATGAGTTAAACTAGACAGCGTGGGAAAACAGAAGTTGCGCAGTTTTCTTCAGCTGAAGGCTGTGGAGCTTTCAGTGGTGCTGAAATGCAGCAGGTAAACACCGTGCCACTGAAACCCTCTGTGTTTGTAATCTAGGTTAAATATGCACTCTAAAACAAGTGTCACAGTAACGTCTTCAGAGCTCGTCATTATATTACAGTAACAACAGAGTTTACATACATTTCTTCTGTAATCTGCTTTAGCAGGTAAGCTGCTGACCTGACAAAGTTAAATTGGTTCCCATGTCCCAAGAACCAAGAGCCACTTTCAGCCTCCACCTTTGACCATGGCTGTGGACCCACCCTCCTGTAGTGGGTCCACAGGAGGGCTGGCCCATGTGGCTCATCTGGGAGCTGTCCAGGTGAGGTGCCAAACATCTCACCTGGATGCCATCTAGGTGAGTAAAAGTATTAGAAAATTAATCTAACAAGAGTTTGCTGATGCTATTGCACTGACCAAGATTTGAGTAAAATTTTACTTGAACCTTTTTTTTTTAATTGTTAATGATTTGTAAAAATTGTGGGGTGTGGGGGAATGCCAGAAAAAGTTTGAGAACCACTGTTGTAACTGCAGGTTTTAATGCTTCATCAACTTTGTTTGAAAGAAGTTTAAATTTTCTTCCAAGATGTTCTAATTCTTGTCACATTTTTTGTTTTACTTTAAGTGCTAATAAAAGAAATTTCGCTGTGACATTAAACTGTGATTATGAATTTCCAGCTGCAGAAGTCAACCATCACAGAACAAAGCTTTTTATTGCACTCAAAACTCAAAGACATACACTTCAGGACTCTCTCCAGACAGACATTCATAAACACCTTGCAGAATATACACACCTTTGTTTCAGAACAAAAAACACAACCTTTGTGCTGGAAGCTTTTAGCAAAGGAGGGCGGGGGGCCTACATCATATACAAGGCCAAGACAACGGTGGCTTAGTGCAAATATCTGGAGCGGATTAGCCATGCTATGCCATTTTTACAGCTACAGACACAAAGGTGTGACAAAAACATGAAACTTTACATGAAATAAGTGCACAAACTGAGAAGCAACCATATACACTTACTTACATGTATAGCCATCTGCTTGTTGAGGTTACTTGTGGCAGTAATAGTAAGTAAACTAATACACTTTGGGGTTCTTATACAATATTCTTGGTTTCAGAATACAAATTCAATATTTTATAAATTTGTTGTTAGACAGTGCATTATCAGTGGGTTTGATTTCACAAAATCTGGGCTGGAAGTGCTACAGTACAAAACTCTGTAAAAGACTCGTTTATCAAAGGTAAACAATGTCGCTTGTAGGCAGCCTGTGTCATAGTAACAACTCTCTATTGTGGAAAACCACTGTGAAATGAAACCACAAATCATCTCTCCGTACGTTTTTCATTAATAATGGCAGCAGGGGAGGAGGGCCGTTTGTTTTTGTGTATGGGGAGTGTCTCCTACAGCCGTTCGAAGCCAACGGAGCAGAGCAGGAAGATGGCGTAAAGCAGCAGGAGACAGAGTCCCAGCCTGCGGTCCAGCCTCCAGCGGTTCAGATGGACACACAGGACCTGAGGAGTGACAGATGGAAAGAGGCACACGGGGAAGAATTAAATAAGTGCTTCATATTTTATTGCACAGGCCAAGTGTAATTACAAAATGTGGCCTGAAAAGACTCTCAGGCTGTGATGGGAATCAACAGGGGAGGAAAAACAGACAGGTGATCTGTTTGTTTACTGTGACACAATCTCAGTATTTGATCTGTGCTTTTTAACAGCAGGCGATGATCTACTCACGGTAAGCGTGACTGAAGCCAGAAGCAGAATCACTGAGTACACCAGGCCTTTGCTGTTTATCGTCACCTGACAAAACAGAATATGAAGCATTAACACGCTGTTTTAACACATTTAACACATATGTGATAAATTCCACAACTTACAATGTATTCATGGTCACACTTTGTTTTGACCAAAGATTCTTTGTTTTTGGAAAAATATTCTGTTTTAGGATTACAATTCCCTAAACTTTTTTTTTTTTTTTTTTAAATGCTGCACTCATTTAGGTTTTGGCAAGCTTGGAGCAACAAAAACAGGTTGTGATTAACATGACGACAGTACTGTCACCATTTCAAGGGGACCTAGTATGATTTTTCCTTTTTCCTGTCATATATTTACTATTCTAGTGGACATCATTTCAAATAATGAGGTCAGCGCGTGCACAGGTAATCCCTGTGTAATCCCTGTGAGCCAAAACGCTCAGGCTTCAGACTGCAATTAAATAAAACAAAAACACTGACTGTTTTTTCTACTCTTGGTTCTGTATGATGCCAAAGAGATCCTTAATATGGTCATTTCAGACAACTCTGGCTGTGAGCACAGAAGCCCCACCTTCCTGAAGTTCAAACCTTTTGCCTGTGAGGGGCATCCAATCAAAAGAAAGCTTAAAGGAAGGATGAAAGAAGCCCAAGGCCAGGTATAGGACAAGTAAGGATTATTTTGAATCATGCAAATCTAATTTAGTAGAGTCTAAGACTAAAAATACTGAGCTGTAAAAAAGCATAACAGGTCCACCTAAGTTGTGAACAAACAGATGCACAAGTTACTTTTTTCCCTTAGATTCAAGTTCTACAATCTGTTACTCATTCACACACTGGCCACCGTGCAAGGTGCTCGCATGTCATCGAGAGCAACTTGGGTTCAGCCTCTTTGCAGCCTAACAGCAGTTAAGTAACTAACAGCTAAGTAACATTAGGATACATCCAGGCTCCTCTTTCTGTCAGCTTTTCTGCTGCCCTCTTGACCAGGTCTCTCTTAAAAAGAGATTTCTAATCTCAATGAGCGTTTTACCTGGAGCTCTGTTTTTGCTCTCTTCCAACTCCTGGAACAAATGTCTGGTTCAGGCGTTGCCTAACTAGTCATTAGCTGTGTCTGTCTGCCACTGGTCTTCAACAAACAGTTTACAGAGGGCTTTAGAAACAGCTGCTTTCACAGGCAAAAACAATGCTTTTAGAAAAGTAATAGTAAAACAGTAAGACTGTAGAGCTAAATAGAGATCTGGGTGAACACAATCTTCACATTGTAACACTGATGTTGTCATTTTAAAATACTAGTTATAGCTGCTTTGGAGTATTTCTTAGTGGAAAGCAAAAAATGGTAGTGAACAATGAAAGATAGTAGTTTTAGTGCAGTAGTTCTATAATGCCCAATTACAAATGGAAGTTTTAAAGCTGCCTTGGAGGCAAGATCTAACAAAATAATCTCAAAAGTACATGATCTGTGTCTTTAACCACTAGGCCATCAGATCCCCCTGGAGTCTTGAAGATCATGTAAGGTACTTACAAACTTTTTTCAGATGCCGAGTGACTTGTTTCATCTCGTCAAACACATTTCATTGTAATGTTGTCCCTGTGCTGACTTACATATGACAAATAAAACTGAAACTGAGGTAGAGAGAACAGCTGGTGTTACCACTGATCCATAGCTGACTATGAGAGTCCTCAGCGCCCAGGGAAAGCCCAGACCCAGCAGCACATCAAAGATATTACTGCCAATGGAGTTGGACACAGCCATGTCGCCCATCCCTGCAGCACAATAACAGCATAAGTTCACAACTTCATTTTCCTTTTATTCATTAAATACTAAACTAGACACCAAATTAAACCTCAAACACTTTTTTATTTAATTTTTTGTAAAAATGCTTTGATATCTCTGTTTTTTCAGGACTGGTTATTTAGATTATAAAACAGCTGAATATTTTATATAAATGTATTCCAGATTAGTTTCACATTATAATCTGAACTCAGGGGCCACTTTCTGGGAGACAACTGGCAACACAAAGCTCATTAGCAGTAGTAGTAGTTGACTTAAGATTGTTCTGTCAATCCAGTATTTCCAAGGTCAAAAATGAACCTTCACTCATTAAAAATTCTGACTTCATTTTGTAAGAAACGTGCAAACAAATTTAGTAAATGGTTCTAAGCAGTTTAAGTATGTGCATGGAAAAAACACAAATACACACCTTGTCGGGCGACAATGAGACTGGCCATACAGTCAGGAACACTCGTGCCAGCAGCCAGAAAAGTGATGCCCATGATCACATCTGGGATTCCAAGTGTGTAGCTGATTATTGTCACCTTAACAGAGGACAAATGGTTATGTGTGTGTGTGGTTTTTTTTTGTAATATATGTGTGTGTGTGTGAACGTGTGCTGCTGTGTCTACGTGCTTCATACCATCCAGACCATGAGGTAGGAGAAGAAGGCTATCCAGAGTGTGGAAGACAGGAAGGTGAGCAGGTACCAGCGCTCCCACCGTGGCAGGTTACAGTCGGGGATGGTGCAGTAAAGCAGGACGCTCACGGGCCAGGAGAGCAGCCACTTCAGACGCATGCACCAACCATCTGAGAACATGATGAAAACACTCATAAATGCACAAATAAAGCCAAACACACACACACACTTGTGTGCCCACAGGCAGCATTACAGATTTATCTGAACTTCTAAATTATTCACTGGCACAGCCTGGATGTGTCTGTGACTCCTTTTAATTAACTCCATCAGCTACAAAATGCTGTAAAGCATTATCATTTATCAAAGCAGGAAGAAGTTCTGGTTGATTCCAAAGACAAAAAAGCTTTATAGAAGACTGATGCAGTTTCTAAGTTGTGCATTTTCTGTGGAGTGAAGTATTTAATTGGCTGCAGATGACAAGAGATGGCATCCTGTGGTTAGTTACATGACGGAGCTTCAGGCTGAATCTTTTGCTGCTTTTTTCTGAGTTTTAAACATGTAATAAATATAAACAACATTATGATTAAAAATCTATTTGTCGCTATAGAAAAAGATCCAAAGAGCTTCAGTGAGACATGTTGAGAACGTTTTTCTTTAAAAAAAAAAAAGTTTATGCTGATTATTTTTTACTTCTTTGCTTATTTAATCCACTGATTGTTATTTATTTTATTTATGTATTTATTTAGGCCACTTTTTTGTTTTTTACCATTTTAATTTTTAATTGTAAAGGTTTTCCATAAATTCTTTTCCTTATTATTAGTGTCTGTTTTTAGTATTTCTTTGAAGCAGTATGGGCTCCATGTACATTAAAAGTGCTTTATAAATAAAGCTGAGTTGAGAGAGTTGAGCATAAGATTTGTCTCTGGCTTTTCCATTCCCTATTAAAACCAGAAGCTTTATATTCTTTCAAAAGGCACGTTTACTGGTCTGAGTTATATTCTGTCTGTCAGTTTACAACACAAGGAACTTATATCAACTCTGCATCTAACTTTTCTAATCTTCAGATGCAGTGAATATGCAAACAAAAGAATGTAAAGATAGACTAGTTCCCGAGGTCCAGTTCAGTCTTACCATGTAGGCGAGTTTTTTAGCAACAAGTTCACTTCTGTGTCAATAGCAAATTCGGCTAAATTTTTAAAAAACTTTGTGTACTTTTATGAGGGATCTCTTTTTGCAGCTGGAAATTGGCATGAAGATTTTGTGGTGGTGCTGAGATTCAATCTAATGTTAGTCAGTTAAACACTCACATTTAAAATGATTTCCTTCTTAGCATAATGATGTGGAATAAATCCAAGTATTAAAATAAAATCTCAGTTGGCCTTTTTTGTGAGGCCAGCTCTTACCTGGCAGGATGAACGGTTTAAAAGGAGCATTCTCTTTATCTTGGTCCTCTTGCTCTTCCTCCTCTTCCTCGTCCTCCTTAGGCTGTCCTCCCCCACATGTCTCCTCCACCACTGGCTCTTTATCCCGCTCCCTCTCTCCCTCTGGTGGCTGTCTCTCTCCCTCACCCACTGTCCCGTTCTCCCTCCCCCAAGGCCCACTAGCACCCGAACCTTCCTCCCCTGAAGCTGCTCCCTCCTCTGGGCCAGCCCGAGCCCGAATTAGCCTTTGCCTCTGTGAGTGGGAGGGAAGTCAAGAGAAATTTAAGAAAAGAAAGATATGCATACAGGAGAAAACATAAACACATGAGAAACACTGCAGCAAGGTTATGGAAATGAATGTAGTTAAGATTATTTGAACTAGCAGAAAGAGTCATTATGCAGCTGCGCAGGTCCTCACATTCACCCGAGGGGATTTGGAAAGCTTTGATTTGGGGGGCATGGAGAGAGCAGGCATAGCATTGGCAGGTGCACTTTAATTTGATGCTGGAAATGGCAAGCAAACATGCAGGAAAGCTGAGAGAGTGAGGAAGCAGATTTGGAGATTGAAGTCTTGTCTGCTTTTGTGTCTGGGCTAATATTATGCATTAGGCAGCACTCTGTGTCGGTGTGATTTCTTTGTGGGCTTATTAGATGGCATCTGTGTAACAATGGCAAACAGGATGTTGTTTGATATGCCAGTACACATCTCCCCATGTGTCAGTTTATCTGCTACAGATGCACCAATTTAGTCTCTTCTGATTCCAATCCCACAGCTTTGGGTGTCTGCTGAATCTGCATACTTATCCCTAACTAGTTCTATGTTTCACAAATTTAAGATGAGAGACTCAGTGGAAACCTATTAAAATAACATAGAGCCAGGGATCGCTGTGGCACTAAAAAGTGAGACAGAAGCTGGTCACGATTAAGAAACAAACTAAATTAAATAAAAATAAATCACTGAATGGACTGCCTCAAAGTAATTCTGACAAACTGTCAGGTGACTCAGGAGGGGAAAGCAGTGCTCTACTCACACAGTGTATAGTGGGGGTGGGGTGCTGCTGACCTCAACTGAGGATATACACTATACTGCCAAAAGTATTCGCCCGTCTGCCTCCACACGCATATGAACTTGAGTGACATCCCATTCTTAATCCATAGGGTTTAATGTGATGTCGGCTCACGCTTTGCAGTTATAACAGCTTCAGCTCTTCTGGTAAGGTTTTCCACAAGGTTTAGGAGTGTTTATGGAATTTTTGACCATTCTTCCAGAAGCGCATTTGTGAGGTCAGACACTGATGCTGGACGAGAAGGCCTGGCTCGCAGTCTCCGCTCTAATTCATCTCAAAGGTGTTCTATCGGGTCAGGAGAGGTCAGGACTCTGTGCAGGCCAGTCAAGTTCTTCCACACCAAACTCGTTCATCCATGTCTTTATGAAGCTTGCTTTGTGCACTGGTGTGCAGTCATGTTGGAACAGGAAGGGGCCATCCCCAAACTGTTCCCACAAAGTTGGAAGCATGACATTGTCCAAAATGTCTTGGTATGCTGAAGCATTAAGAGTTCTTTCACTGGAACTAAGGGGCCGAGCCCAACTCCTGAAAAACAACCCCACACCATAATCCCTCCTCCACCAAACTTTACACTCGGCACAATGCAGTCAGACAAGTACCGTTCTCCTGGCAACTGCCAAACCCAGACTCTTCCATCAGATTGCCAGATGGAGAAGCGTGATTCATCACTCCAGAGAACATGTCTCCACTGCTCTAGAGTCCAGTGGTGGCGTGCTTTACACCACTGCATCCGACACTTTGCATTGTGCTTGGTGATGTAAGGCTTGGATGCAGCTGCTCGACCATGGAGACCCATTCCATGACGCTCTCTACACACTGTTCTTGAGCTAATCTGAAGGCCACATGAAGTTTGGAGGTCTGTAGCTATTGACTCTGCAGAAAGTTGGCGACCTCTGCGC
>VUQS01061844.1:0-10066 GCA_015108495.1 Heterochromis multidens
CTGAGCACTAAATCAGACAAAAAGTCTGAGAAATCAGAGAGAAACTCAGAGTAAGGACCAGGTGGACGATAGATAACAACAAATAAAACTGCTTTTTGTTTTCTCCAATTAGGGTGGACAAGGCTAAGAATCAGGCTTTCAAATGAATTAAAACTCTGTCTGGGTCTATGGTTGATTAATAAGCTGGAGTGGAAGATTGCTGCTACTCCTCCTCCTCTGCCTGTGCTTCGAGGATTCTGACAGTTAGTTTAAGGACGAACTGATTCAGAACTGGTGGTCAAAGGGTGAGCTCACTGTGATTTGTTGGGTTTCGCTCTATAATATTGTAAGGTTTTTGTTGTGAACTGGTGCACTGTAAATAAAGCTGAATTGAACTGAAAAATTGCTACATCACATTTGAGGCTTTGCCATAAAATTGAACAAAAACGTCTAATATTACTAAAATGATGAAGTGAGGACATTTTATCAACAAAGCATCACGTCTGAACAGACATGGATATAAAATGGTACTTGGCTGCTTTGTGATGCAGTAATTTTAGTTTAACTTTATTCTGAAAATATTTTAAAAATGTGTCATTGGACATTATATGGAGCAAAATAGGCGTGTTATAGTTTACACGTCTGCAAGTCTGCTGGTGCCTGTTGACGTAAATTTTGCCATCAGACATTGAACGCGAGGGCCTGTGTGGACGTCTGTGTGACTATACTGACTCAGTAAGGCGTTATAAAGTGCTTAACAAATTTATTAGACCACCTTTGATAAAAACAAGAAAACAAGTTTGTGTGAGATTTCTAAAAGTGATATTGTTATTTATTAGGCAAATAACAAACTGAATTCATGTTTTTATATTCAAATTTGAGCCGGCACACTGGATTTCTCTGAGAAGTCAGAAATGAATAAAAAATAATAATGTGTTTTACTATTTTTTTCTGCGTTTTTTTTAAATAAAACTGTAAATTTAAAAATTCATGGATAACAACAATAATTATTTATTTTAGCATTAAAAATATTATTTAGATTAAGGAGCATGCACATACTGGTGGATTAACATGACAGAAACATAAAAACAGATTTTGGTAATTACCAATACTGTTAACTTAGGGCAGCTGTGGCATAAACCACATAAACCAGAGATTATTATTAATCTCTGGCTCTCCTCCACAGTGTGTCTTTTGTCCTGTCTTCCTCCCCTCACCCCCAACTGGTCGCGGCAGATGGCTGCCCCTCCCTGAGCCTGAGGTTTCTTCCTGTTAAAAGGGAGTTTTTCCTTCCCACTGTCGCCAAGTGCTTGCTCATAGGGGATCGTCTGATTGTTGGGGTTTTCTCTCTATTATTGTAGGGTCTTTACCTTACAATATAAAGCGCCTTGAAGTGACTGCTGTTGTGATTTGGCGCTGTACAAATAAATTGAATCGAATAAACCTTACATTGGGTGGTGGTCTAATAAATTTGTTAAGTGCTGTATCAACTATACATGTGCCTCTCAGGCGGACTTCAAAGAAGTATAACAGGAATGACTAATTGTCTCCAGCTGTCTGTGTCCTTAACACTTCAGACTTCAGCTTAAGGGTTCAGACACTCAAACAGTGGAATACTGTCAGTAAAAAAGATTCCCTCATTAAACTCTGTCACGATGCGACCTGTAAACTAAAACAAATGTCCAAATGCACCATATTCAAAACTAAACATTAAAGCCAAGAATGCAGTTTGAGCTTTAGAAGTGTAGTAGTAATACTGATAACACAGGATAAAAATTGTTAGAACTATATCTGTACTTACCCATTAAAACAGTTAAAATCAGAAATAAGCGTTTTTTTTCTTTAATTTATTTCCTTAATTTGACTAACATTGCACTTTGGTTTACATTAAAGCTGACTAGGTTATGTGCATATGGTAGATGTTGAGAAAAGGCTGAAGATGCAGCACAGAGTTCAGTTTTTTCTAAATCTGTTAAGAGTGGGAGCTGTTTTCTGCCCACAGGGATTAATGAATCAAAACCTGACACCAGAGACACGTCTGATTCTGAAACTCTATCCTAATCAGAGGATGGACTTATCTTTTTGTGTAGAACAGAACACAGTGTGGAGACTCAAACAAAACATCTATTTATTTGATCTGTTGGTAGCCTGCATAGCCAGCCAGGTGGTTATTCTGTTTCTCATGCAAATGTCAAATGTATCTTGGCCACATATAGACACAGTGTGCTCATGATAATTTGTGAGATTTTGTCACAGGGACACAAAGCAGCACTTTGAGTTAATTGACTGGAATCTGTATGGACACAGTTTGTGGTCCCATGCTGGCTTTTTCTCTGTTTATGTCTGTGTTCATGTGTGTGTGAAGGGAAGCAGACAGATGTGTTCATTCATAATAAATGCAGGTCATTTTACAGGCCTGGAGAACATCTCCCTGAAATGTTCTCACAAATAAGTGGGCTCCTGGCTGACATCATCGCACATTGCATGCATATGTGAACTGTTTCCTTCTGTTAATGCAATCAAAGCCTGTGCCTGAGACTGTGTTCGCACAGAGCAAGCTGAATCTGCTCGGTTACATTAAAAACGTGGTTGTGGCTCAGCATTAAAACATTCAGAATGTTTTTAGTGAGAATATCTGGCAACATTGAAAATGCACAACCAGTCTCTGCTGTTGGTGTCCAACGGTTTCTGTAACTTTTTGAAACCAACAATCTAACATTCATAATCATCTCTACCTTTCATTTGCCCAGGAGTGTGGAGGTGAAAACCTACCCTCTGTATTTCTTTCAGGCTCTGCTTTTCATTCTGTACACATCTCCCTCTGCGGCAAAGTTTGAACAACTTAGGCCATTTTTTTTTTTTTTTTGGGAGGAGACTGACAGTGATTTTCTGTTGGCCGCATATTTAAGATGATGTATAATATGAAATATCTCCATTCAATATGACAGCTGGCTTTTGACTCACAGGTATAAACACTTTTCATTTCAGGTGTTCGTTTGGTATAAACTTGCCCTCAGGCTGTGTTTACAGCTCTGTTATTCATTTTAAAAAGCCCAGTGCACTGACTCTAAAGTGGGTCTCCAGTCCATTAAAACTCATCATTTTGTTGTTCTTATTTACATTTATTTATGTCTCTTTTATCAGACACCTGAACGGGCGTAAAGTAATGATTTGATCGGCTCAAAAGTCATTTATGGTTGCACTGAAATATTGTTTGAAATGTTATTTTAAGAATCCAAAGTTGTCTCAGCCAGGTTAATGGCACCGCCTGTATTGAGTGTTCTGATAAAATGATTGACGGTGATTGCTGAAAGGATAGAAGGCAGCAGCTAATTGTTGTCCTAACTTTACTAGCGCACAGTCGGATCTCGAGTCAAGTTTTCTGAAAAATCTTGTGAACACGATAACTCGAGACAGATGTCACCTAGGATTTTCAAGTTGATACCATAGGTGCATCTACTAAAGATCTTGGACAAGTTTGAATCTCAGTGACCTCGACCCCAAGGTCAAGGTCAGAGGTCAAGCTTTCTGAAAATCTTGTGAATGTGATAACTTGAGAAGGAAACCACTTAGGATTTTCTAATTGGTGCGTCTATTAGGAGGCTGAGGGGTAACACTAGAGGCCATTAGTATTTTTTTTAAAACCATTGCCATTTGTTTTGTTGTTTCCTTGTTAAATTAAGAGGAGAAAAAGCTTAGTTCAGGTGGAGGCCCAAACAGAGGGGAAAGTACTTTATTTTCATATTTGCGTTAAGTGTCGACATGAGAGCGTCCTACCTTATCTAACAAAAAACTCCCAAAAAACATGTTTTCCAAGACACAGAAAATTGTGTTTTGTATGCCTTACATTGTTCAGGTTCCTTGCTCTGGCCTTACCTTGAACTGCTTGGTGGTGTTCTCTTGGCCAGTCTGGATGGATGTATTTAATTTCCTGCCCTCAGAGATCCCCCGTCTCTTTCACTTTTATTCTCCCATTTACTGTCTCACACACACACATACATGCTGTCTGAAGTGTCTTCAGGTCAAGTAGGCTGGAAAAGGCTGTGAAACATGCTGGAAAGTAATTTGTGAATTTGGGAGTCCCGCCTGATCAGTGTTGCTGCCTGACCTGACCTTACGTGACTGATAGTATCAGAGCATGGGCGGCCTGTGGAGAAGCTTCACAGAAAGGGGACTGGTTTTAATAATCTCTTATGTGGTTTCCTCACCCAGTGTGCTGTTGAGGGAATGTATTATCAGAGTTAGCCTGAGGTGAAAGGGTCTGGGGGATTTTTTTTTTTTCCTCTCTCTTTCACGCTCATACCCTTACAATGCTTATTATCTCTAGTCCTCTTATGTAGTGAGACAGCTGGCTTAATCTGGCCTCTTGAATTCATCAGGTGTGAGGTCATGTCCGTGCCGGCCGCAGTGCCTCGCAGAGTTTATTTTAGACGTGCTCACAGCTTGACGGTGGTTCCAGACCCTCCGACAACTGTTCCCTGCATTTTCCGAATGATGTTCCAACATGTTTCACCACCCCCACTTGATCTTATTCTTTTCCTGTAAGCACGTGTGCTTTTATAGACAAGGGGTCACCAGTAGTCAACTCTCTTTTCCCTCCCTCTCACTGCTCCAGTTATCCACAGCCTGTCCTGTTGTTCGCAGGGCTCAGTCGTTGTGTTTGCTTTTCTCCTCATAGCCGATTTGGTGAGAATGATTGCTTTTTGTTCTGAAGTTGCCTGTTGAGTTCAAGGGAGACAGAGGCTACTTCATATTAGGCATTGGCAGACATAAAGCAGAGGAAATGCTGGATGGACCCTCGCTTGGATTTTTCACGCATCGCATAACAGAGATGGGAGTTATTCAAAGACCCATAAAGAGGAAATGGTAACACAGAGAGAAGAGGATCGGTGCCTTCTGAGAAGTGAACTCGCTTCCAGCGTAATGAGCAATGTGTGAACTTGTTAACTAGGCCTATTCTCTTTGACCTTAATTTAAATTGAGGATTAGCCATCTCATCAGAGTTCTTGGTGGAAAGCCAAGACTTGTTTTGCCTTGGGCAAAACTCAAAAGGAGGATTGGGAAAGAAAGTAGCTGCTCATCCCTCAGAGGAAGCTTTTGCATATTTCCTTTGGCAGGGAACTTGAAGCGATTAAAAAGCGAATTTATTTGGATTGACTTCAAGAACAGAAAAACACACCACATTTACATTTATTTCCGTAATGGATTTGGATCAGTTCTGTACCATAACCCAGGAGCATCCTGTTTATCTACCTGGATTCAGCTCATCAAAGGATCCAAGAATTTATTGATAATCTCTGTGTTCTCAGGCAATGGAGCTCCGTAAGAGAGTGAAGCTGAAACAGCTACAGCATCATTTTGGGCTTTCACAAGATGCACCATCTGAAGGGAGATGTAACCATAACATGATGTCAGGAATGCAGGAGGGGGGTAGACGAGGGGTTTCTCTACTTGGACAATCCGGTTCCCGTTCCGGTTCAGGCATTTCACCCTGGCGGCCTTGGCAACAGTGTGTTTCCATGGTGGCAGGGCTGTTACTGGCTGTGCTGCTGGCACTGACTCAGGCCTGGTGTGTGAACGCCATACATGAGAATCTGCTATGGTTCTCACAGCTCACGGTAGGAGTTATTACGTGCTTACTGAAAGTGTTTCAATTTGAACGTTTAATAAGCCAAACACATTACAAACAAGCCCTGCTTCATTGTGACAGCCTAGGGGGTGAGTTCCTGGGTTCAGTCTGCAGCACAGTGCAAATAAAAGCTGTCACACCACTCAATAGTCCAATCTCCACTCACAGTAAGAGCTCCTGCCCCTTCTACATTGTGAGGTCATTACGGAGTGGCCCCAATAACAGTGATATCAAGGTGTAGATTCAGCAAGCAACAGGCATCTGATGCTGTTATTATCTATAAAATGAACAAGCTCCTTATAGATGAAATGACACACATTTTTTTTATTTCTGTGTTTTCTTTTTCATTACTAAACATAGATATTTTCCTAAAATGATGTGTAAAATTTAAGTGCTTCACCTGTTCAGTTGGAAAAGTGCTGCATAATTCGGAAATGTTAGAAATTAGCTTCAGTACTAAGAGATGTGTCTCAAACTAAGATGCAACTCTGGGGATGAAAAATTAATCCATAGACTCCCATTTTAAAATGTCTGACTTCACAGGAGAAGGCCTGGCATATTTACACCCTGGTACAAAAAGATTTGGTCTCTATAGCTAATTTCCCTCTTCATAGCAACTGTACAGGGGTGAATTTTTTTCATTTTTATTTTTTGTAACTCCTCTCTTTAGTTTTTATTAAGGTGTCTATTTGTCTGCTAATTGTACTTGCTTAACTGGACTTTTTGATTATATTTATGTTGTTGCCTCTTGGGGCTTTTTTTTCAAAATGGAATTATAAATTGGTTGATGTGCAGTTCATTATACTAATAGCCAAGCCAAGAAATTCTAGTATTTTTATTTGCATGTTACTTTACACTAAGCCAAATGTATTTGTGCCTATGCCTTGCACCCATTCAGTCTATGGATACACCCTGATAGGCTTGCACCCTTGACAGTCTGCCAGTCCATCACAAAACTACTCAGAAAGTCTGGCAGATTTCAGCTAAACACAGAATGCACAAGCCCACCATCTCCCTGGAAAAGGTCAAATATGAGAATTCAGTTGGTGAGAGTGTTTAAACAGCTTGTTCATAGCTGTTTCCGGTATATAATGCTTTACTTGACCTCCTATTAGGGTTACATCTGATGCATAACTTCTCTAACTTACCTGGATGTAGAGCAACTAAAGGCTTCATCCTAGCACCACATTGCAAATTAAACATTAGTTAAAAAACATGTATTTGCAAAACATGGTTTTCCATCATTAATCAGAATGTTCTTACTATCAACCAAATATTTATTTTCATTTGCCTTGTTTTTGTATGATGTCAGCAACTTTGGTGCACAACTCTGCAAATTGTGCACTAAGACGAGTTGTTTTTCCCACTTGATTGGGGGCGTTCTCGTAATTTTTCCAGATGTAATCTTGTTTTTCTGATTATTGCACAGTAACATTAGCACAATAATTAAGTGACTGCCTGTGCATGTGGCTGTGGGGAGTCCTGAGGTTAAAAGCTCTCCTTGTCATCACTGTTCTTACGCTCAGGACTGTCCCTGTGCGAATACCGTCAGTCTCGTCTTTTAGTCCAGAGGCTCGCCATTTCATCCTGCAAATGCGTATTTAATTTTTACAGCTGATAATCCCTCTGTTATGAAGCAGTGGGTTTTTTTGCTGTTCTCCTCAGGAGTTAGACCCATGCTGATTTTCGCTCTATTAATCAGCTAATGGTTTCAACCAAGTAAATGACGTTAATTAACTGATGGGAACACCTGCCTCGGTGGGTGATCTGATTGGGATCCCCTGTTCTGTTACTCCCTGATGGATACAGAACAAATAACTGCTCTCAGGTTTCCACAGACTGGTTATGATGATTTGTGAGATAATAAGGACTACAGAAAGAGCCAGGCTATTTAAATTGGGCATCATTTCCTTCTGAAATGCATGAAATGTGTTTGGAATATGGAACATTTTATGTACAAGTTTATTTGAATGTTATTGGATAATCCTTTCCATTATTCAATTAGTTGACCCGTCAGCTGTTTTAGTGGACATATGTTATATTCATTACTTATTTTATAGTCTTTTTGTGTGGGGTTTTAGCTATTACTGGAAGTTGTTACTGGAAAAATATCAGATAATCTGCTTTGTAATAATACTCGGAAATATTCTTTGGTTTTTAACAAGCGGAGGATTTGGAGATTGCTTGGACCGGATTCGTCTGCAGTAAATCTGGAGAAACAATTTGACAGACTTTCAGTTAGTTTTGTAAGAAATGAGTTGCTATAATCAAACCTTTTCTTTTTGTCAAGCACAGTTGCAAAAACGATTTGCAAACTAAATATGATAGATTAATGATTGGCTTAATATTCCGCAGCTGGTTGTTCGCTGTTTGCTCTCTCCTCTTACCCCCCTGAGGAGCAGTAATCATGCATGACGAGCAGGAAGTCTCTTGGGAAGACATCCTCTAAGCACGCACTCACACACTGTGTTACCTGTCTGATTATTACTGGAGAGGATTATGAGTGTATTAGCTGCTTTGCCTTTATCCTCCATGTTTCTGTCATGTCTTGCCAGGATATCTGTTTTCCATATTACAGAGAACAGAAGTATTTGGTTTCATAAAACCAAAATCCCCTTTTTACTTTCAGGAAGTGGAGAGGGAGATCTCCTTTCGGACAGAGTGTGGACTATACTACTCCTACTACAAGCAAATGCTGCAGGCCCCCTCTATACAAGAAGGTATGCCCTGTGCTCATGGCGATATGTCTTATGTATGTATGTGTGTATGTAATTTGTCATTTCCTCACAAACACCAATGCACCTTTTGAGGGTTGGTTCGAATTCTTTCTGCTTCAACAAAATGGTGAGCATAGCTACTCACCCCGGTGTTAAAATAAAGTGTAGTGTCCAGCTATCTGTAGAAAGGAAAAATAATGAGGTAGAGTGGTTTTGATGGTGTGAAATATTAGTGGAGTAGCCACTGTGATGCCACACTTTGGTTAGTGAAGTCCTGTTTTGAGGCCTCAGGTTGAGCGTGTTCTCTGTCGCCATCTCGGTGTTTGGAAACCAGACATGATGAGAGAGAGGGTGGATGTGACTGTAAAGCCAAAGACACTACATGCTTATTGGCTCACTGGCCAAGATATTCATATTGGCTAACCTCTTCCAAATCACAAGTTGTTAGCCAGTGAGCATGCCCTGGATAATACTTCTTTCTGACTGCAATAATTACAAAATGAACTTCATGTTTTATTTAATACTAATACATGCCCATGCCCATGCCCATGTCCTGCTGTGCTACATAAATAAATATCATTTTAGTCCATTGTTCGGTGGTTGACAGGTAGTATGATGGCATCATAATATTTCATATATATGATAATATTCAAGTTTTGTAGCTATCAATTAGATGTTATTGTGGTGAAAAGAAGGTGTTATAGGAGCTTAAATGCTAAAATGGTCATTTTAGCCTGTGTTTAGGTTGGTGGTTGCTAGGCAGCGCGATGACATCATAATATCTGGTTTAGATAAGGGCCTTCAGGGACCTAAGATGTACCTCTATGCCAAGTTTGGTTGTTCAACTCCTGATCATGTAGGTGTTTCCGGCAGACAAAGAAACAAACACACAGACAGAGATTATAGTAAGATGACCTGAAATCAGGGATTTAGCCCAGAAAGTGTTTACTGAAGTCATAGAGAAAGGGAGCTGAGGGCTGAGTTCGCAGTGACTTCAATGCAACCCAAAGTTCCCTTTCATTCGATTCACTCGGTACAACACATGTAGTATGGGATATCATGCCCCCGCGTGTCCTGGCTGAAGACACCTCTATTCACGCCTTTAAGGCAGATGACCTGTGATGACGCATGCGCGGCCCTGCCTGCACATATCCCCCGTCATCACGGTCCTCCCTCAGTTCTTACACTCTTCACCTCGCTAAGAACACCTCTGCTGAGTCGGGCTAGCTAGCTACTGCTAGTTAGCTCTGTTGTCTTCAAGCTTGAAGTTAGCTTAACTGCCCCTGTTGGTGTTAGCCTCCACCGCTCAGTTGGTGTATAGGCTGCCCGCGGAGCGCTAATTTCGAGTCTTGTTGTACAACGTGTTTTGCTCGCTTCGTTTTGGTATAAGTACCAAACCGAAGCAAGCAAAGCAGAAATCTTCCGTTCGCCTCTGTCCTCAGGGGTGCGGTTTCTCTCTGCATGACAAGGACCAGCACGAAGCGTGCCCCGTCTGCCTGGGGATTGTCCACGCCAGGAGAGCGTTGACCGAACCCGTGGCCTGTGCGTTTTGTCGCCAGCTCCGGCGTTCGACCCTGGAAAGACGGGTAACGTTTGTGGAGAAAGTGCTGGGAAAGACGGCTGTCGCACGGCATGACCCTCTCCTCTCTGAGTCTAGGGCCTCGGCTTCGTCCGAGTCTGAAGACGAGGAGTATCCGGTCAATGTCCCCGCTGCTAGCTGGGCTGACCACATGGAATATAT
>VUQS01061846.1:0-34458 GCA_015108495.1 Heterochromis multidens
ATGGCTTCACTTTTGTGAGTAGCCAGAGATGAAAGAAGCTAGTTTTAATGACAGCATTAATGTGTTTGTCAAAAGTTAGATTACTGTCAAAAATCACTCCCAAGTTCCTCACAAAGGCACCAAACACAACAACCTCTGTTTTCTGTTCATTAAAACTAAGAAAATTTAAAGCCATCCATGTCTCAATAGCCTCCAGACAGTCCAGTAAGACCTTCAGAGGACTCATCAATTTACGTTTCAGTGGCAGGTAAATCTGGGAGTCATCTACACAACAATGAAACAAAATGCCATGTTTTTTTGTTTGTTTTTAATTGAGCCCTAAAGTGACAGAAGGACTGGGCCAAGAATGGACCCCTGTGGGGTCCCCCACATGATTCTCCCACATGAGAGCGGGGTTTTTGAGGAAGATGTATCCCCCAACCTAACTGAAAAATTTCTGTTGGATAAGTAAGATTTAAACCAGTCCAGTGCAGTCTCTTTGATTCCAACACAGTGCTCCAGCCGAGAGACGAGGATACCATGATCTACAGTATCAAAGACAGCACTGAGGTCTAATAGTATTAAAATGGCAGAATCTCCCAAGTCAGTAAAAGTTAAGAGGTCACTTAAAACTTTTAAGAGAGCAGTTTCAGTGCTGTGATGCGCTTTAAGACTAAAGTTACTGAAATACTTAAGTAACACCATTTTGATCTAAAAAGCTCTGGAGCTGAAGAAGGACAACTTTCTCCAGGACTTTAGAAAGAAAAGGCAATTTAGAAATTGATCTGAAGTTGGATAAAACTGTTGGATCAAGGTTTTGCTTTTTAAGAATAGGCTCCACCACAGTATGTTTAAAATCAGCAGGGAAACACCCAGACTGAAGACTAGACAGCACACTCATTCCCACAGTGTCAAAAACATCCTTCAGTAGGCGAGATGGAACAATGTCCAGAGGATATTTTAAAGTGTATCCCAGCTGTGATTGTGATGGTTCAGTTATTAAACCATTTGTTTATGTCATTTTTTTTTTTTTTTTGTAGTGTAGGACCCTCATTAACAAACTTGAGTTTGTACTTACAAGACGGGGTATTACGGCCCTAGCAGGCCTGCATGCTGTGTGGGTGTGTTCTGTCTCTCTGTTGAACTCAGCTGACACTGGTTTTCCCTGAGAAGCCAGTGTGCACCTGGCCTCTCTCACCAATCAAGTCACCGAACAGTATAAAGGCTGAGTAGGACGTGCTTGGTCAGTTACTGTGTGAACCAGCACTGAGAGTGGAGAACTGTGGTGGTGTGCTTTGAGTTTCTGTCTGAGACTAGTGTTGTTTTGGTGCTACTAGTGAGTAGTTTGGGTTTGCTGGTTGCAGAAGTAATTTTCTTTTGTTTAACCATTTCTTTTCCCTTTTAGGATATTTTAGTTTGCTGCTATAGGGGCGTAGCAGTCTCTTTATGTTGGGTCCTTTGTAATAAAAGCCTATTACTTATACAAACTTTTCTGTTTGGCTTGTTTCTTTTCCTGGCTCATTCTATTGCTGCTCCCCTCGTCCCCTAGCCCTTGTTGGGGACTTTTCTTTGTACCATGGGCACAGGCAGGGCAAGGGAATGTAGAGGTAAGCGCTGTCACCTCACAGCAAGAAGGTCCAAACTTCATGATTGGCTGGGGCCTTTCTGTGTGAAGTTTGCAAACATAGAGGAAAACTGTGTGCAACCCTCCCACATTAATTTAAAGGAAGCTTAATAGCCCCTCACTTATCAAATGACATATGTGTTAAACAGTTAAAGTTTCCTCTGCTCACAGGACAAAGTCTTAACATGCATTTTTCTTTACATGTGTTCAAATTTTAACATTATATACATCACAGTGCACCCAAAAGAAACAAAATCACAAGTCACTCACAAGCACAAAGCTGTCTGTAAGAGGTTTTAGTGGTTTAGAGACTCATCAGAATGAATCCGCATTTAACAAATAAATGCCTGGGGCTGTAGTTGTTACTGCTCATAATCTGAATTTATTAACTAGCTGGTTTACCTACAGCACAAGGATCCATGCAAGGATCCCCAGAGTGAGAGAGTTGTGCATTTATGAATGTGGAACGACAGCAGTAACCTCATTATTTTTTTATATACATATTTGCTTATTATTATAACAGAAATTTGTCAGGACAGTAGATCACAATCTGCACTTTTTTACAACTCAGTCAGTCATATCAGCTGTCACACACCAAGTCACAATTCTACAGTTCAATTACTTAAGTTGGAAAAATTTTTTTTTTTTCCTGCCAAAGTTATTTATTTTTGTTTGCTTAAATTCAAAGTCAATATTTGCAGTAGTGATTATTGTACTATGTATAGATAGATAACCATGTATGCTTTAATCAAACTTCAAAGTGACATGGTTTTTGCCTCTCGGTGAGAGCGACTAATTATAATACATCTGCTTCTGACCCCTGACAAACCATGAAGTTTTGTTAACCCCCTTACCCCTTTTGATCATAACCACTACACCCACTGTATTACGTAAACTCAAATCTTTGAAGTACAAAGCAACATGAACGCTTGAAACAGTAATTTTTTAGCCATCCACAAAAACGTGAAATAATTTACAATTGTTTCTTTTGAAGTACATGACCGTATGAAAGTGGTAAATAACTCAATTAGATTGTAGGTGTGAGTCTAAACCTTTGATTTTATCCTGTATTTACCCCCTGCTATCCATCAGCCTTGCTGTGCACTCATACTCCCCCCCCCAGCCATTGCCCTTGTTTTGAGGAGCATTAACTTATTGTAATGTAGGATTTAAGTAATTCCAATAAAAGCTTAACCTTCTTTAATGAATGCAAAGTGAAAACAGTATCACAACTGCTATCCTTACCTTTCGGAGGTTCAATTTTAATTATCTACTTTCAACCATAATTAAAGATTTAAATTTAAATAAAAAGATTTAAAATTGAAAAAGATTTAAAGCTAAAGAATTCACCTCCATGTTGTTTGATGAAACAGCATTTGTAAACTGGTTCTGGAACTATTGTACTGCTATAGCAAGATTAGGATTTAGGGCACTAAATCCTACACTTGCCTAGACACTTAAATGACTAGACGTGGCCCTGACAATTACAAAACTTCTTTAGGTGTATTACAGCCAACTGCTAGATTGAAATAGGGGGACACCAAGATTTGTATCAGAAGCTGATTTGAGATACACTGATTGTCTTGTGACAATGCCAGTCACAGTCTCCTAGTTAACATACTGGAAGCAGGAGAGATCATTATAGATATGAGAATCTCTGAAATGTCAAGGTGTGTACAGTGCTTGCATTCAGCAGTGGTGAGGGTCACCATGGGTTGGAACTGTTTTGGTACCACATAAAGGGGCAGCAGTATATTGGACATAACTTTTTGGCTTGTTATTTGACTAAAATGAATCATTACTGGAGTCTCAGAAATGCAATTCAATTCAGGTTTATTTATATAAACTTTAAGGTAAAGACCCTAAACTATTCTGGAGAAAATCCCAACAATGTAACAACCCCCTATGGGCATGTTTTGCACCATATTATTAGTGCCTGTGATTTCACTACTTAGCCACTGAGGATAGAATGAGGACATCACGGTAATAATGGCGTGAAAATTCACCACTTCACCCTCATGAAGGACAGGATCACCTTTCTCCCACTGCAAGCCAATAAGTACCATAAACAGATCCCATTGGCACTGATCTTAAGAATTTATTGTGATGTTTTATTTCACCTAAAAGGCGTCTTCCGTGTCACCCATAGTCACTTCAAACTCAGCAGTGAACCGCAATTTGAACTCTTGAAGACAAGTCAATAAATTTGCAACGACATGTTCAGTGAAGGAAACTGGCAGCTGTACTTTTTGTCACCTTGACAGATGAATGACACGTCTCCTTGTTATCCCTCTGAACGTCTTTTACTTTTATCATCTTCATACCTCTATCTTATCCCCTGTACCTCTGTTCTCAATTGTTTTTATTTCTGTCTCTTGCAGTCTCACTCATATTCTACATCTAACTCTAATGAATTCTTCCTGGTACATTTTAATTTTTTTTTCTTCCCAGCTGCCCTTTTTTTATTCCTCTTGCTTTCTTCTTTATGTTTTTGTCCTCACATCTGTTTGGGTATTTGAGGACGTGGTACAGCGTCATGTCTCAGGCCACTGGAGGACTTTTAGAAGTCAACAAGAGAGAGTCTATCGCAGTCTCCCGGGTTGCTGTGTGTGTGCAAATTCACACAAATTCAATCACACACCAGTGTTAAGCTCTCAAATTCCCCTCAAAGAGTCTCACTCCCACAAGGCAAGATGCCACAGAGAGAAAAACAAAGAGATGGAATGTTTTCTCTCTATCCTCCCCTTTCCATCTCTTTCTCTCTTACTTTTGCTATAGTCTTCAGTCGTTCTCTGCAGTGCAGTACAAACATGCAGAGTGATCAAAGAGTCTGGGGTGTCAGAAGCAAGGGACAAAATGGACGTGTGTAGAAGACAAGATGAGAAAAAAAGTTAGGGGAGCACAGCTGTCAATCAGACATTCTATCAAACTCAGTGGAGTTTCTATCCCAGTGGCACACCTGAAGGACCATCAGTGTATTAAAGTTGCTACAGTTGTTACCTTTGCTTTGTTTCAAGGTCCATGCTTTGTTCTGTGCTCCTTAGAAATAAAACAGAAATTTTAATTGAAATAGAGAAAATAAATAAACCTGGTAATTATGAATTAATGAATCTCAGTAGCATAGTAAGAGGAATAGAGCTACTTCCCCCTTTGTCACTGAAGTATAGGTCTGTTTGTGCTAAAATACCCTAATGTTAGCTTTATCTTCAAGCCTAATCTTATGTGAAGTCAAATGAAAAATATCCATTCATCCATTATCTTATCAGCTTATCTAACTTAGAGTCACAGGGAGACTGGAGCTTATCTCAGCTGTCTTGGGGTGAAAGATGGGGTACACCCTAGACAGGTTACAAGTACATCACAGGGCTAACACAGAGAGACAGATAACCTCACATGCTCGCAACCACAGCTACAGCCAATTTAGAATCACCAATTAATCTAACAAGCATGTCTTTAGGACAACTACAACTTTTTACCCTCAGTAAAAAGTGTCTTTTTTCCTTTTTTAAATCTAGCTTAAATGTTGATACTGGTGCTTAATAAGCTCAAGAAAATGTGTAGTGTAAGTTTGCTTAGAAAAAATTCAAATTAACAATATGATAATAGTTATAGTCCAAAGCATTGCTGTGTGAACCGTGGAGTCACATCGCCCTCTTCTGGATCCAGATGGAAATAGATTCACACGGTTGAGATGTTCACTGCATTTGTGTCTACTTGACAACATGCAATACAAACATCTGGGAGAGTCATATTTATTATTTAACAAAGACAATTTGTATGTTGATCAACCTTTTCATAATTAGGGCTAATTAATATAAGTCTGATAAAAGTTATTTTTTTATTTTTTGCAATATTCAAGACACAAAAAAAATAAATAATGCTAATCATAATAAAATTGTAAACTAATTAAAAATTGTGTTTTTACCTTTATTCTTTTACACAACTAACTGTATTTCAGTTCATCAGCATTGTGTTTCTTTCTCAGTCTCCCCTATCTTTTTAGGCTGCAGACAGAAGGGCTCTGTCCATTCAGTGGATATATGTACAATGATAAAATCTCAGTGTCTGTGTAGTATGCGGTGAGTTTATTACAGATCAGATTTAAGGTAAAAAAAATTTTAAAAGCGTGGCTGTTTGCAGGGTTTTGGCTTTGATTTGTTTGCTATGGTTTAAAAACATTTGGTTTTAAAACATTTTACCAGTTATGTTCTTATATCATAATAGCATTTGACTTTGTACAGTCACACTGACTTTAATAGTAAAATTGAATTTAATTTCATTCTTTTTTTTGTTTGTTTCTGTCCTATACAATACAATAAATTGCAAGTTGTACCTAAACTGATTGCATAAAAAATGCAATACAAATACATGGTTACACTGTTTGTTTTCTGTTGTTAGTTTGTGAGGGGAAATAGATGTGTCTATATGTGATACAAACTAAAACATAGATTGTATCATGGTTTACTTCATATTGTATACTTACTGTGTCTTGGGCATCAGGTGTTGGGTCAGCTGAAGATTAATCCTTGAGTGGAGATGAAAACCAGGCTGGGTCTGCTCATCTTCCCCAAATTGTGTGGTTCAAAACTAATGGTAAATATACATGTAGATGTTTTTTCTCTGGGCTAAGCTATGTTCAAATGGTCAGTAACACAGAACACATTTTTAACTTGATGCCACAGTGCAGATTGATACATTTCAATAAGGATGAAATGTATTGCATTATAGGATGATTTGGCACAATTAGTTTTCTAAAGTTAACACTGCATTAATCCCAGTTATCCATATAGCTCTGAATGTCCAATTAGACTGGTAACAGTATCAAAAAGTGGAGTTTATGCCCATGTTCTATTATTTACACATATGTAGGGGGGATTTCACTGGTGCAGCTCAAGCAATACATTTATTATTGACAAATAAACACCCAAGCATAAATATCTGTGGGTCATATTTTCCCTTTTTTTTTTTAATTGTCAGTTTGCCTGCAAGGGTGAAAGTTCCACTGTGTATATTGGTATATTGTTTTGTTCTTGGGAAAGTGTGCACTACGTGTCTGTCCAAGTATAGATTTTGTCAAAACAATTGCATCACAACTGTACGATATAGTCAGAAAACTTTACTTTGCCTGCTCATTGGCCAAAACATCAACATCCATCTGTCATAGTCCCATCGGAAGATGTTTTCTATTTTTGTGTGTATTTTCACATTTGTTTTTATTATAGCTGGAGATGATTAGGGGTTGAAAAATCACTCCACCTGCTGAATGTTGCAAGTGACAGTTAAAAGTCTTGAATTTGCTGAATCAGTTCAACCACATCATAAAAACGTTTATTTTCCACAAAAGCTTCACATACTCTGCTAAATCAAAACAATCTGTATATCCTAAAAAGAAGACAAAGTACTGTGTTTTACTATTATATGGCAGGCACATAATAGAAAAAAAAAAACAATTGGATGATTTTTTATTTTTAACAGCTGAACACTCTGTATACTATAACAACATCTGAGAGAATTTGGTCTAGTACCTTAATAGATCCCTACCTTTGATGTATATAACATCAGCAACAGCCAGTACAGCGGGGATGCACTCTTGTACAATATCCCTGCTGCCTAGCAACAAAAGGCCTCTCTTTATAGCAACATTTCTCCTCACTGCAGAAAGAAAGAGAGAGACAAAGACACAGAAAAAAACAAAAAACAATCATTTATTTTACAATTCTGTTTGTTTGCTTTAATAGTTTTAGTTTCGAAGGCTCTTTATTTTTTGTAGCTCTGCAAAGAAATGTGTGTTACCAATCAATATTATCTACTAAATCTTTCATTCTTCACTTAAGTATAAGTACAGATACTTGTGTTAAAAATACTGCAAAAGTGCATGCTCTGAAATGTACTCAAAGTATAAAAGTAAAAAGTGGTTCTTTGGAGGACATTTCTACTAGCTATTTTGTGTAAAGCTAATTGAACCTTGTGCTATATTAATATAATAATAAAATAATATTAATACAAGGGGATGCAAACTTTATTTCAACTTAAATAGTAATTCTAATGAATGTCTTCAGCTTGAACATTTGTTATGTAGAACACAAGCAGAAAAAAACAAAGAGCATTAACAAAAAAAGCTTTATTTGTTGTTGGCTATATTGTAGATCAGTGACTTTGCCTCCACATCCAAACCTAAAAATCTGTGTAGTCAGGGGTTAAAGTGGAATTTGGAAGGTGGTGGAATCCTAAGATCAGTTGTAGAGGTGCAGCGTGGGGAAAACAATCACTTAGAAATAAATCATAATAATTTCTATTGTGAGTTCCAGAAGATGTATTTATTTTTTGTTGTTTACAGGCTGCAATCAGCTGACCTGTCCTGCTGCTTTTTGTGGATTTAGTCAACTGATTTCAAAAATATATAAGCAGCTGTTGCATGAGCTATCATTGCTGATTTCCCACGTCTAGACAGTGTAAAGCTAGTGTACATGTAAATGTGGAATTCAGTGAGTGAATCTAATCAGCACCATCAGCTTAAATTCAAACTGATGTCTGCTACCCTGGATGTAACCTAACACTGACCATGAACGCCACAGCTTCTCTGCACCAGTCAAACATAGAGAATTATTGTAAATTTCACCACAGTACTGCAAACTAACCACTGCACTTGGAATAGCACAAAGTTAATAGACTTCAATTTGTTATGCAGGATGTTTAAAAAAACATAACTTGTCATCTAGACATGTAAGCTTTAGATTTCCAGTTTATCAAATGTTGACCAGTATACATTTCCCAGGATAAGGTTATCAATGTTCTAGCTTGGAGCTAGGCCCAGGAGGAGTCCTCGAGGGAGAGTGGCTGGGCCTTAGCCCATGGGGCTCGGCCAGGCTCAGCCCAAAAGAGCCTCATGGCCTGCCCTCCTGTGGGCCCACCACCTGTAGGAGGGGCCATAGAGGTTTTGTGCCATGTGGACTGGGTAGCGGTCTTCTTCATCAGTGGGTGGCCTACAGTTTGCACTGGAACACTTTGCAGCCAAGTGTGAAGCAGCAGGAATGAAAATTAGCACCTCGCAAGTGTGAGGCTGGAAAAGGGTGGAGCGCCCAATTTGGGTCGGTGAGGAGTTGCTGCCCCAAGTGGTGGAGTTCACATATTTTAGGGTCTTGTTCACAAATCCTTAGAAGAGCAAAGATTGACAGATTGATTGATGTGGCATCAGCTGTGATGCGGACGTTGTTCTAGTCTGTTTTGGTGAAGTGAACTGAGTGTGTAAGCAAAGCTGTGGATTTACCAGTCCATCTATGTATGCTCCCACCCTCATCTATAGCCACAAGCTGTAGAGAGCGACCAAAAGAATGAGATTGTGAAAACGAGTGGCAGAAATTAGTTTCATCTGTAGGGTGTCTGGGTTCTCTCTTATAGATAGGATGAGTTATTCAGGAGGGGCTCAGAGTAGAGCCACTGCTCCTCCACATCAAATGGTAAAATGGACTGGTACTTATTTAGAGATTTTCTACTCAATTTGAGCACTCTTTTATACTACATGCCTCATTCACACACACTTTGCCATGCAGACTGGAGGAACCACTGACCTTCCAATTAGTAGAGAACCTGCACTACGTCCTGAGCCACCCATAGCCGACCCCAGCCATTTGAGGTGGTTCATGCATTTGACTAATATGCCTCCTGGGCACCTCCTAGCCAAGGTGTTAGGGGCATGTCCAACTGGAAGGAGGCCCCGGGATAGACCCAGGATACGCTTGAGAGATTACATCTTTTGGCTGGCTTGGGGACACCTCAGTGTACCCATGGAAGAGCTGAAGGAGGTGGCTGGGGAGAGGGAGGTCTGAGCGGCTCTGCTTAGACTGCTGCTTCTGCGACCCAGACCTGAATAAAGTGGCAGAAAATGGATGGGTGGGTTTATGTTGTGTTAGTGTTTAAATAAATTGCATGTAGCTTTGATTGTTTCTGCCACACTTAGCCTGAACATTTTAAATTATAGCCTAATTAATTGTAAAATGTTGTCTCTAAACTGCCACTAAACACTACAGCTGTGTCCTTATACCCCAATACACAAAAAGATTGAAAGAAAGAATATCTGAAAAACTAAATTGTTCATCCACTGTGAAGACTTAAATTGCTATGTTGCCATTAAAAAAAAAATATGTTCAAAATGTAATTAAGATTTTGAGTTATACATGGTTATGCAATGAGAAAATGGCAATCTCCTCACTGTGTACCACACTAGTAAGGTGCATCAGTTATTCCCTTGTATTCGGTTCATTCAAAAAGCACTCTTACAATGGAGTGATTTAAAAGAGCAAGGATCAACTTGACAACACAGAACACACAACTTCAAGTCACAATGAGTAACAAATAATAGACAGAACTTAAAATAAACTGTATGCACTTTATTTTAAAAAGGTTATTCAAATCTTCTAGTTTATAAGTTTTTTTTTTTCAAAAGTAATGATACAAGAGTCCAAGAGAGTTGAAGAATAACTGCTAATCTGCTTCAGGACTAGAGAAATATCTAGGCCTTAACTGTAGTGGTGGCAGCCTCTGGCAGGTATCCACCTTTCAGGATAAATGACAAGCACAACTGCAAGTGTACACACACACATAAATGTGTATTTTACAATTCTGACCAACAATGGAATCTGTACAGCACCCGGTGCTCACTCACAAAACAGTCATAATGATTTTATAATCCCAATGGTGAACAACACACACCAACATACACACACTTGTGTGTGGTGTAACAGTTTTTTTTCCCCAACATTCGACTGTTTCCTCAGCTTAATGCATCACTTTAGCCCCAGCAGCACAATCACAGAGTAACCACTGACTTACATTAAGTCAATTAAATTAATGTAAGTCAGTGGTTTACTGTGGGATCGTGCTGGAATCTGTACACCAGCCACTCTTCAGATTCCATTACATTACCATCATACTGTAAACAGGAGAGAACAGAGATGGCCTGTAAGTAAATGGTAAATGGACTGTACTTATGCCACGCCTTTCTCCTCAGTTGCGCATTCAAAGTGCTTTCTACTACAAGTCTCATTCACCCAATCACACGCACACTCATAGAGCGCTTTTATCTATGCCTAACCATTTTCTAACATTCACACACACGCGCGCACACACACACATGCACACACACTCTGATAGATGCATTGGGGGCAACTTGGGGTTCAGTATCTTGCCCAAGGATGCCTCAACACGCAGACTGGAGGAGTCAGGGATCATTCCACCAACCAACTGCCACTATAAGTTCCCATACTTAAAGACTGGAATGACTATAATATAGTATCAATATGTTCAAATAGCAAAACATTAACTGTACTCGCATGAGTTG
The DNA here is from genome assembly GCA_015108495.1 of Heterochromis multidens. NCBI lineage: Eukaryota > Metazoa > Chordata > Actinopteri > Cichliformes > Cichlidae > Heterochromis > Heterochromis multidens. The sequence continues at coordinate 10,941 of VUQS01061846.1, forward strand.
AGTCCATAGTGGCTGTTTTCCCTCTGTCACTACTGAATTAATATAATTGCATAGCTTATGTGGAATGCAGCTTCTGTCAGATGGGGAGGTTGATTTTGTGTTGATACAAAATGACATGGTCAGCTAGTGCCAGAGGATTAATATCATTTTAACCCTCAAGATACACTGAGGCCACTGAGTGTTTGAGTTATATGAGTCACCTGTCAGGCCAAAGACTCCAGGTCATTGATTTTAAGAGGTAAATAAGGGGAAACAATATTCTTCATAATCGTGCCTACCTGTAGGCAACATTAATCAAGTTAATTATGAAATCTGTGTTTTTTACTTAAAACCTTATAATAATTATATTGTCATAACTGTACATCTGTAAATAAAAAGATGATGTATTTAGCTAATTTATGCATAATAATTGTTTTGTGACAGCATTTGAAACAAAAATCAAGTCAAATCAGAATTGCAGCACTAGCTTGTGATAACCATGCAACACTAGGATCTGGCAGTAGCGATGTCTGCAGGGTAAAAAGTTAACAGTCTGTCTGGTGTTTGACTACAGTTTGATACTTTAATAAATGGAGTCGATGGCAGACATTATGTGCAGGAGCAGCTCAGCAACAGCTGAGTTATACAGACTCCTACATCCTACAGACCTAACTTTTAGTTGACTGTGTTTATACTCCATAAATAAACTGGCTATTGCTTTGATAAATAAGTTTTAAGTGCTTTTGTGTTGTAGTCAGCAGTGTTGTTATTCTAAACACAGAGTGGCAACCAGCCTGCCCTCTTCCTTCCACCCTCTCTCCACTCCTAATGGCTTAATGTCCACAAACCACTCTCTCTTAAGTCTCCCAGGCCTCTTACTTTCCCTCTCCTTGCCTAGGCATAATTCCTCCACCTCACTCTTCATTTCCCACAATTTACTTTCCTCTCTTCTGTATCCTAACATCACCATTTTCTTCTGAAAGCTGAGATTATCGCTCTGCTATGAGGAATTAACTGGTTTCCATTTCCATCCGCCTCACAGCTATGTCTTCCTCTAGCCCATCTCTCTCTCTCTTCACCTGTCTTTTTAGCAAACATATGCCACACTTGATGTCGGCCTCCACAGTTTGCATCTATAAAGTGCCTCTTTTATTTCCCAGTATCCTCTCCTCCAGCCTCCCACCCAGGAAGGTTGGATGGAGGAATGGATTAAGCAGGAGAGGATGGTCGATGTTTTTTTTGTTTTTTGTTTTTTTTAAATGAATGAATTAATTTTTTTGTTTCTCTACGCGGCCGCTTGTTTTTTTTTTTACTGCGTGAAAAAAACGCAGAATTTTTTTTAACCTAAGGGGACATACTGCAGTATTTTATTTTTTGTTTGTTGAAAGGCTTATTTCACTTTAAGTTTTGTTATTCATCATCATAAGTCCTCATTGAAATACGTAATAGTTGTTGTTCCCACTGATCCTACAATTATTTAAATGTGCCTGCCATTTTGATACATAAGAAACTGAAATATAAAATGCCAAACTTTGTTTGAGTTAATTTAGCAACAGTCAAAATGACATATTTTTCCATCAAAGGTAGTACATGTACCCAGTAAGAAAGAGAGAGAGAGAGAGAGAGAAGCACAGGACACATGCTCTCTTTGTCATCAATATATTTCTCCTTTGAGCTTACTGCCTTGAAGTAGACTACATTTACCATTTCTTACAAATGGTTTGTGTAGAACCCATCTGTGTGGAGATATCCTCCCTCTGTCAGTGTTTTCTGTCCTGCCCTCCCTCCTATAGCATACCCCCAACAACCCGACAACCACGAGATCAACCGTCATAAGGCTACAGACACTGCCAGCCATGTCCTGCCTCTAAAACAAAAACACTGTTTTTAGCATTTTAAGGCAAACAAGAGCAGACTTGCTGCTTTTATATTTTACTATAATTTTTATAAAGATATAGGCGTCATTTTTTTTTAACAAGAAGGACAGAAAATGTCTTACCCCGAGCAGGAGAGAAGGTCTGGCGTTCAGCTGGTGAGCGCGCTGCTGCTGCTGCTCTCGCTCTCCGGTAAGAAACAAAACACCCGAACCGATCAGTGCACTGATACATAGATACACGATCAAAGGTCCGATGAAATTATATTTCCTTGACACTCGTATTTGTGCGTGTGGGCTGTACAGCAACAGAGGGTTAAGGTAGGAAGGGGGGGATTATAAATGGGTATAGTATGAGATAATGTCGGGGGACTGTCATTCCTGCATTTCCTAGTTTGACAAGGCCATGTATAAAAATCATACTACTGTGGTTTTCTGCGACCACTTTAATCAAAACGCTGATCTTTAATCTGTTCTGTTGACTGGGAAACGACCCATTTCCTCTATATCTCTATTTAGCCTCCGTTGACAGCTAAATTACTGACTTGATATATCACAGCCTTTAAAGTGGATTATGATGCAGTATACAAAAATAAATATTGGCTTTGTTTGCGCAAGTAATAGTAGTACCCAGTAGGTCGCTTAAGTATGGCTCAATGTTGTGAGTGCAGTGAGTGATGGATGGAGTGCAGTGAGGGATGGATAGAAATAGGCCTTTAATGATGTGCTAACGCTGTGGTAATGATATCAATAGAGCCTGTAGGCTACTCAGTAGCAGACAGTCATGATAATGCACAATTACACTATTAACACTGTTAACTGTTAACAACTGTTAACTGTTAGTGTGTAAGTTTTTGAGAAAAGACAAATTTACTTCCATTTTTTAAAAGTTTTATTTCAAGTAGGATCATTAAAATAAGCTTGTACAAGGACCTCCTCTGATTGAGTTGGCTTCAGGCCAACCGCCCAGAAAAGGATATGGACTTCCTGTTACAGCGTCATTTATAATGTTTTAAGAAACAAAGGAATACAATGTAATTAGTTAAACTGCAGAGGAGGGCTGTGGTTTAAACTTGGCTCTCCTTTCATTGGCGCAACAGGCTGGTCCCAGCCTCTGGGTGCTCAGCTTCATCCAATCCCCCGGGACAGCACCCTGTAAGAAATCTTCCTTGTTCCTTACATTCCTTACTGCATCTCCCCCTCCTGAGGAGCTGGTCTTTCTCAGCTAGACATTTTTATTATCTAACTGCTTTTCACTTCCCCCTCTACTTCAGTCTCAGCTATTTATGCCAGTAAGGAATTCTCATCTAATTGCAGCGTGTTTTCACCCTTAACCTACAACTCTTAGATTAAACACTACACAGCATATTGTGACCATAATTATTTAGAATCCCAACATAACACATCCTACAATATTTTCACCATCACAATGTAAATAAGTAAATAAGAAGCGCATGCTCTTTAGCAGAGATCTGAATGATGCGCTTGTACCATAATAGAAGCCACAATATTCCCTTACTGCTTTTTATGTTAGTCTCAAATGTGAAATGCCAACCTCGTGGGATCAGTGCAGTGTGTCAAGAAGGTTGCTCTTAGGCACAGAATAGAGAGGAGATGCCATAAAGGACCATATTTAAATAGGCGTATTAGTGTAAACTATATTCACTGTTTTAGAAATTATAGGTGAACTCACAGCAGCATATTTTTCAATGAAATCACTCTTTGTTGTTTCACCTTTGCCAGCTGAAAATAGATGCACAAAAGTTTACTGTTGCTGGGGAACCTGTTGCATGGAGATGGTTCCAAATTACAGTAGTTTTTTTTTTTTTTTTTTTTTTTTTTCTTTCTTTTAGCAGCATGAAGCCAGTACTAAAGGAAAGAAAAACTCAAACACTAACACACTTCCCTCTGATTCACATCTCAACACAAATGCATCTCACATAGGGTTATCATTTTGAGGTACCTCATATGTCAAAAACAGAACCTTACATTATTAGATATATGAACTAAGCAGCCAGCTGCAATGCCATTTATCAATTTTGATCCACATTTCAAATGTACAGGGTGGGTAAAACACTGTTCCCATAAACATAAACACATTTTGGTTACAGTAAGACCTTTTCTTGCATTGTGAATTATCTGTTGTCTAGACCAACAGTAAACCTGAGTGTAGCATTCTACAGAATTTATTTCAGCAGCCCTTTTCCACCACTATTTCCTCTGTCCATCGGTGTCACTTTACTCGTCACCTGCACAGTTTCAGTTCCCACAGAGAGGCACTAGAGGGCAGCAACACAGTGACAAGAAGATGCACTGGCACTGACTTAAAACAGGGCAATCTGAAGTAGCATTAGTTAGTATGGAAACATCAAATTATCACAGCTGAATCCATACTTCAGAGTGGTGGAAATTTAATTTGTTTTATTTATATAAATGATAAATGCTTAAAATAGGAAAGCCCCGACTTTGATCACAGCTGAGATAGCTGTTATCATCATTATCGTCATAGGCGCTGTGGCTTAATTGATTTATGAGCTGTGCAGCTTATCAGCACAGTAAGTATCTCACTGGTAGTTGCTTCAGTTGCTCGCCTGGAAGTTGAGAAAACCTCAAAGTCGCTTAAAGTAGTGAAATGTTGTTCGCTTTCTGTGGTCTCTGGTTGCCATATCTCTGAGAATCCCTTCCAGTGTCTATGTAGCTTAAGAATACCCCAGTCATACAGCCAGAGTCAAAAGTAACAGTAGTCAAGAATAAGAAAAATAAAGAAGTTCTGCAGCACATGGTAATTGTGTAACTGTAGCAGCATGTTGGACTGTTGGAAGATATTTGATATTTGAAGTACTTTGGACAGCCATGTTCAGCTGCACCTTGGAGAAATTGCGCTGTTTTACAGAGGAAGGGTGTTGCTCCAAATGTTCTTTTAAGTATAGTGTATACTTTTGCAAGAGAAAATTAGGGGCACAGTTATTATTTCTATTACAGGAGTAAACTGGAAATATTAAACTAAGTATTTTTACTTAAGTATATTTAGGAGTAGTAGAGCTCTTATTTAAAACTAGTTATGGACAATGTGTTTATGTCCTGAAGCTTTAGGTCTGGTGGATGTGATGCATTATAAACGTTGCTAATACCTAGTTGGTTAGTTTATAACCAGTAATAATTAGTACCTTATATTAGTTTGTTAAAAAACAACTTTCACATAAAAACTGCAGTGTACATTTATGCAAACTTTTGTGTTTTTGCATGTCTACCTTAGTCTACTGAAGCACTGTGAGGCTGCAGTTTGAAGTTTTAATATCTGTAAAGTGTACCTTAAAACATCCAGACTTTGTGATTCTACTGTAAGTACACTTGTTTGTCAATAATGCATAAAGGGTGAAAGGGAATGGAGGGTAGTGAACAGGAAGTACTTTTTAAAGCATCTTGCTCAAACCACTTATCAATATTTTCAATTTTTTTTCTTTTTTTTGTTTTTGTTTATTGTTTTTAGTCTAAAGGAAAAGTCTAAGGCTATGCAGTAATGACGCCTAAAACACTACAATGAAATAAGGTCACCGTATTGGCCTGGCCATGTCAGTGGTACTGTGTATTTTGTCTCCTGTATACTAACACTAACATTCATGCAGCATATCATTCAAATATTCTCCATTGCTTTTGTGTATTATCTTACAGGGTTGTCAGATTTAGCCCTGTCCTGGATTAGTTGTGCCATAATCTGAGAAAATCTTCTCTATCCCACAGAGTTTCTGATACTCCCCTGGAATCCCCAGCAGTTTTTTATGCTGGGGAGGGGGAGGTGTGTTGGCTTCTGGCTGCTGCAGTGTGCAGAATGTAGTGAGGCTGTCTCCAAAGCAGAGGGCACTAGAGACAGTTCCAGTGAGTCAGGAATTTAAAAGCAGCATGCTGGTGCTGAAATATTATCCACAGAAATGTGTATGGTTTTTTTAAAAACAAGTCTAACTCTTGACACCAAAACTGATCTCTACTGCCTGAGCAATACTTACCCAGTGTTTGCTGTCTCCCTTTCCCACACGCAATCAAGCTTGCACCAAGTCCCCAAAACACCAAAAAGTCATTCGTTCGTTGGCACATTTTTCACACACAAAAAGGGTGCATGTGACACAATCATTGTCCAGTATACAGCAGAAGTGGAAGCTAAGTGAATAACAAATACTGTCTTGTCCCAACTTAATCTCACAAATCTCCAGTGCACATACTATTGTGCATAGAGAAACCAATAAACACTTCCACACCAGCAGACACTGCCTGACTGAATGCTACACAGAACTGAATAATTTTCCACCAGAAATCACAACAACTAATCTGGGGGCAGGCATTGGTGTTACCCTATTATATTTTGTGACAACAATAATGGTCTTCAGACAGACAGTATAGGTGGAATTTAAAACCCAGTTAGAGTGGGTTTTGGATACTTTGTGGTAAACTTAGCAGTCAAGCTCTGAGGGAGGAAAAGGTCAGAGGTCACAGTCAAACATGATTTTCATATTCAATCTATCTTCGGTGAGTTGTGATAACTTTAGGGATTGTACTGCTGAGTCCTATTAAATAATTTCACTGAAAATAAGCTCTTTTTTTCATTTTATTTGGAACATCCTCTAAATACTTAGCTGCAGCCTTTGTGCACTTAAAGCAGCTTTAAATCACGTGTAGAAAAGACCTTCAAATGCTGTGTATTTCGTAAAGCTGGTCTTCAGCTAATTCTTTCTCTGAAAATCTCTGTCCACACAGATGCCTAATTGGATTGAGACTTCAACGTGGAGGAGATTAGTCCAGAGTAGTGTTAAAATAAAATAATGTCATATTCATACTACATTTTTTATGTGACAAATGGTAGTGTCATCTGTGCATCATTTCAGTGTTGCAGCTAGAATGGTGGCTTTGTCCCTTTATAGCAATTTTGTTCTATTAAATGAAAACTGATACTTTTTACCAACATACATTTTTACCATGAAAATGGTTTGATTTGCACAATCCAGACCTAAATAAAAGGAGGTATTGAGAGGGAACAGTAAAGATGAGGTAAGAGATCTACCTCATATTACCTTCTTCTGCACTGACCTTGCAATACAAGGAAGCAATTGAGACAAAAAGGGGAAAAAAAGGGGTGTTAGGGGTTGAAAAGAGGTACAAGGAAGGAGGTATGAGAGGAGGCAAGAGAGGTGGCCAAAGATGGGAGAGGAAATTGGGAGGGGCAGTGAAAGGGAGGAGTCACATGAGGGTTCTTCACTGCAGTATTTCATCTGTTAGCAAGTCTCTGCATCTGCCTCTCTTTTCTCACTATCCACAGGACTGCTGAGTCAGCAGGAGCCTGTGTCAAACTGTTTCTCGTGTTGTATATCTGAATGTTTACAACTTCTAGTAGCAAAGACACATGCATGAAGGCAGTGTTAATATGTCTGTGTGTATGGCAAGAACAGCACCGTCTGCTTGAATGCATTGCTGTTAGCATTGTACAGATAGGTCACAATGAAGGGATGACATTGAAACGGCACAGCTAGGGGGGTGGGCTCACTGCTGACACCTTCTTGGAGGGTGTGTATGCATGTATGTGTGTTTATTAGGGAGAGCGAGAGCATGAAGCAGGTGCAGTGCTGCTTCACAACACACCTGACTGTGATGGACTGTGCACATGGAAAATTGTGTGTGTGTGTGTGTATGTGTGTGCGTGTGGTGCAGAGAGGCAGGCCGGTGGAGTGGTGCAGCAGCAGTGGGAAGGGAGCCAGAAACACTCGACTGCGGAGGAGAGAATGGTGCAGAGTCCCATCACACACGCACGCACAAACACACTCATACATACTGAGAGAGAGGCACAGATTCTGTCTGGGGAGTGTGAGCCCATGCTGAGACAGGATGTTAGAGGGGAGGAGAAAACTTGAGGAACCTAAACGATACTTCTGTTTCATTTCATTTTATATTATGTGCAGTTAAGAAGCATTTGGCTTTCATTTGAGAATGTCAAAATAGATGCTTGAGTGGCTTAGTGGAGCACTATATGCATATACTATCCTACTAAACCACATGTATAGGTTCTAGATACTGCTATAGAAGTAAAATCGTCTCAACAAAACCTTTCATGCTCATGAGGTCTGATAAGAAAAGGCGTTCTGGCCATCCTGTCGCCCCTCCTGACAGCCTTATCATTTGCAGTCATTGTAATGACTTAAATACTGAGTATGTTAAACATATCGCTTCAGTCAAGCAAAACACACATTTATAAATAAGATTCCCACTGGTTTAATTAAATAATTCAACTTGTTTTGACCGTTTCCATCCAGCTAAATTTGTAAAGGCAAGGCCCCAGTTCCAAAATACATAATTTATCTCTTTTATAGACAGACCAGTGATATTTGAAATATGAAAACTGACTGTCAGACATCTAGAATTTTGTACAATGCAAACAACACATATTGGCATGATAGATATAATGGATTTGGCAAAAAGAAAACTCTGCCTTTGTGCTCTTTTATAACAGCAAAGACACCTAAAGCTGGAATAAAAATAAAGAAGTTGGATTACATAAACCTTTTTGAATCACAACTTTATGTTTAACATACTGTTTGTATTTTTAATTGACATTAAGGTAAAGGTTTAGGGTATAGCAGGTGTGGATTTATAGTTACATCTCTTCAGTGACTTGAGGAATTCCCATCAAATGACTGTCTTGATTTAATATGCATAATGTCACTAATCTGTTAAACAAAGGTTTACTTAATTCTGACATACATAAGGATTGGTGACTTGTGACTTTACTTGATGTTGAACATTTGACATAAAATAAGATATGAAATCAACTACTCTGCATTTAACATACATAGATAATGTATGAAAAAGCTCATATAATAGCTAATAATGTAACTATTGTGGAAATGTGTGCAGTGAATTTCCTTCTCATTATTTAGAATTACTTTTCCTGTAGAAGTCTTAAACATTTATATTTATGAACACAGCCTTCAGTTTTTGAAAACTCTAAACCAGTTGATATATGTAATACATATATGTAATACATATATGTATTACGTATATGTATTACACACATATATGTATTACATATGTATACACAGGCTGTGTTCATAAATATAAATGTTTTTTTCAAAATTCAAACAGATATAAAGTGGTTTGTAATGTATTACTCTAGTACTGTTATCACATTTTTATTCACAGGTTGTTCAAGCATGGATGTGGTTGTGGCCAGTAGCATTAATGCACTGAATGGAACAACGGTCAAAATCTCTTGCACATTCACTTCCTGCTATAAGATGGACATTACCAAGTTTGCCATGAATTGGACATACCAAGAATCACTGAACGATACAGAGGAACTGGTAAAGTGAATAATCCATACATTCTTATCAAAGTACTTGCATTTTAAATCTCTGAGCCAGTTACAAACACTTGCTTTCTCTTCATAGTTTATGACATACTATAAGAAAAGAGGAATGGTACCTCTACGATCAGAACGGTTTGGAGAAAGGGTCACGTTTGCTGGGAACCTTGATAAGAATGACCTGTCCATCACTCTATCGGATGTTCAACTGGAGGATGAGGGTATTTACAACTGTTACGTGAGAAACCCCCCAGACCGCATCCAGGGACATGGTGTGATACAGCTCAACGTTGTCACAGAACGTAAGATACTAAGTGTAACTTCTGCACACACAAAATTGGTAACCTTTACCCAGGGTGCAATTTGTGAAAAAAACTTCAAGAATACAAATGGTTAAATGTTATTTTAATCTGTCAGAATTAAATCCCCCTTTCACTTAGCGTCAAATGGTGCCATTTAACTTCAATATTCAATATGAAATAATCTCAAAAAGCAACACCACAAAATGCTGTCAGTAAATATTCTGTTACGGTAGATTCCTAAAATGTTCCGCTTCTCAGGAAGACAAAAACATAGTACCCCACAACGTAGTAAGCTCATTTTCCAACAACAACCAAAAAGATAGTAGTAGTAGAGTAGTGAACTATGCAACATGCAAGTTTAACTTTATTATAACATTAATTGTATAGAGGCTATTTGGACTGCTTTGATGATGGACCTTTTCCTTTTTCCTGTGCAGAGTCATCTGCAGCATTGCCCCTCTTTTACCCACAACTGCAAATCTCCATTCAGGGAAAGAGGCAACTTTGTTCATTTACCGAGATCGACAGCAGATTTTCGGAGTTCGAGTGTCAATAAATTTGTTAAAATGACTCTGCTCTGTAATGTGTTTTATGCATCATGGAACTAAAGTCCTAATTTGCGAATGATGCAGTGAATGACAGTCAGGTTAGGGATGATCTTTTCACTCAGTGTAGTTGCTCCTCTCCACTGGCCCATCACAACAGCTGCACCATCAGCTGGAAACTCAACAAACCGTGCACATAACATTTCTTCAGAGACCCACTTTATAGCAAGCAGAGCAGTCCCAGTGCACAACTGCAAGGTTGAAATAAGAAGCTGCAGATCTCACCTTTGTGGGGAATTCTGATGCAGATGATCAGGCCTGCGGTTGACACTGATTAATGATAATAGGATTTTTTATGAGTCTCCTGTAAAATCTGATGCTTTGAATCATTTTCATTTCTCTGATATTTAGTTAGCAGTAGCTGTCATGCTGAAACAGCAGTGCTTAGTGGCATAATGAAACGTTTGAACAGAACAAGATACAGATCACTCCACCTTAAGCAGTGTCATTGCTAATGTCACAGGATCGTGAGTATTGAAAGTGAAAGTCAGTTTCTGATTTAATTGTTACTTGATTGCTGTAGACTGTTTCAAGATGTAGTGCTAAAAATGAGAGATACATTTTTATCCCTACTGTGGATAAAAACAATTTAGCAGAGGCAGACCCCCCCAACAATCCCTCGTGGCAAATTGCACCCTAGCCTTACAGTTAAAGTCTGATTTTCTTAGAGGTCACAATTGGATCCCAATAACCTAGTCACAGTAGTGCATTTCAAAAATTTCTTCTATTAAAAATTGATTTTGCTTCAAGTGATATTACTGCTATGATTGTACCAAAATAATATGATCGACCAATTCTACAATTTTACAAGGCAGTAGCAGTAGTACTTGTATTGTGAGATGATTACAGTTCTGGCTCATGAATATTTCCATAGTTTTGCTAAAATTTTTGTAACACTTCTTTTATAGATTTGTGATCTGTCTCTGTTCATAGAAATAATTACATAAGCAGACATTACCTGCAAATAAAGGAAATGTTGCCATATATCAGTAAAAGACTTGCTCACAAGCTTACATAAGATTAAATGACATATATTAATCCTATCTAACATACTTTGTGTATGTTTGTTTCCTTGAGCATGAGGATCTCCTGATGATGAGTCAGCTTTTTACTTTTTAATGACCAACAAGGGGTTGAACTTAGTCTCTCAGCATCTCTCTCGCACACACATGCACTCACACGGGCCAACTCAGCAGCACTTTCTTACTTTCCACTCTGTTTAATCAACCCTATAGAGCTTTTAGCCAGCACTGCACTTGTCTCCATTCTTTGTCTACAAAATACTTAACCCTTTCCTCTCCTTTCCTCAGTCCCTCCTCCAAGGGATTCAACTATTGCAGTTGCCATTGGGGCATCTGTGGGAGGAGCATTAGCACTGCTGATCCTTTCCATGGTAGTAGTGAAATGTCTCCGTCGACACAGGAAACAGGAACTCATTTCAGAGGAAAAAATGGAGGAGGAGGGGAAACTGGAGGCTGAAGGTGTTGCAGAGGAAGGAACCAAGTAAGAAATCTTGGCATAATATCATTAGTCCTCACTTGAAAACTACCAGCAGCACCAGCATTAAAAAGTAGAGAAGTGGGATGCCACTCTTCTTGTAGTGGCATGTTATGATTCGTAATACAGCAGCTCCTCTGACAACATAAGCCATGTATAAACAGCTTATTCACCTGTGGCAAATACAACACTCCTCTATCATACTGTGGATACATGTCTGGTATTTCTTTTCTTCTTCTTCTTCTCATTATTATTATTATTATTATTATTACCATTATTATTATGTGTGTTATAATAATAATAATAGAAATAGTAACAATAATAGATTGGATTTTTTCCCAATTAAAAAAGTTCAGCTTCTCAGGAAGAAAAAAAAAAAACACCCCATGTTCAGCTCTTCTTGGACAGCTGACAAAAACACAGCAAGCTCTGTCATTTCAAAGAACAACCAAAAAATAAAGATAGTAGTAGTGAAGTAGTGAACTATGCAACATCCAAGTTTAACTTTATCATAACACGAACAGTACAGAGGCTGTTTGGACCCAACTTCACCATAGTGAGTTTACTCTATGTGTTTGTTTTTAGTGTTTGTCATGGCAAAACCATTTACTCTTTAACTAATGTTAACTTGGCAACAGTGTTTTAAATGTTAGTGTTGTCCGCATTCTCGCTATTGGGGAGACAATATTTTGAGCTAGGTCTTCAAAATAGATTTTGCTCAGTCTAAACACATACATCAAAGCCCCTTCACTAAATGAAATGTCTGGAAGTCTCACTCCTTCCTGTGAGGAACTTTACCTTTCAGCAATGTTGCCGTAGTTGTTGTAATTGCAACAATTTAAAATCGCTTTGAGTGCTCAAGTTGAGTAGAAAAGCACTATATAAGAACCAGTCCATTTACCAATTTACCATATAAAGAGCTCCTTTTCAGAACAAACCCTGTATTTCTGAAAAAGCTGGGGTTTTCGATGAAAAAAATGCTTCATGTTAGCATATTACCAGCATATTCCATTCCTGATTGACACATGCGTTTTATTGTAGGGTCTTTATCTTACAATATAAAGCACCTTGAAGTGACTTTGGGATTTGGTGCTATTTAAATAAAATTGAATTGAACTGAATTGAATTGAATTGAACTGATTGTGACATGCTATTTCTGCCAGAGTGATGGTTGCCCTTCTAACTTAGCTACCACATAAGTACATACAGTATCTTGTGGTATGAGTTACGAGTTTTACACTTAATAGTCAGCAGTGGCTTATAGCAGTAAGAAATGCCAGTGTAAGTGGTTTCTGCCAATAGACAGTCGATACATAACATTACAACAGACAGTGGCAACAGAACAGTAGCCAACAGTCATCAGTGCCATACCTCAGGGAATCAGCCCATTTACACTCACATTTATTCTATTCATCTATTCTATTTTGTAGTTTGTTATAGTGCAGGTTTAGGTTTTAACAATGGTCAGGGATAGAAGGACCTTTGCTGACACAAAAGAAAATAAAACAGCCCTGATAGAACTACGTCTATTACTTATGCACTTGATCATCATTGAACAAACTGAAAGCTATAATGGACAACAGCAGACACCCTCTCCATAGCCTCCTGTCTGGGAAGAGGAGCAGCAGTGGCAGACAGCTCCTCTCACTGTGCTGCAGAGCTGAGCGGTTCAGGAGGTCCTTTGTCCCAACTGCAATAGGACTTTTTAACACCCTCTTTTATACCTATTTTTACATTATTTAATTATTTTATTTATGGTTATGAATGTAGGGATTTTTGCTTTTAAATGGAGCTGCTGGATGTTTGAATTTCCCCTTGGGAATAAATAAAGTTTTTATCTGTTTATCTGTCATTCTAGTTGAAAGCTAACCTGTTATTATAATGTTGCATCTCTTTTTGCTACAGACAACCATAGTGAATCGTGGTTAAACCAGCAGCCTGTGGAGCTCCCAAAACCTTGGTAAATATCTGCTCAGCTAAACTGTTATTATCCATTGGAAGCACATTGTCTGCTATGGAGTGTAACTTGACCTAAAGAAAAAAAAGAAATACAATTAAGATAAACCTAAGTAATGTTAGCTTTCTGTTGCATCTTACTTGCTACTTATAAATTTCATTTAGCAAGAAATTAAAAAGGGATCTGTAATGAACAGAATATACTGCACATATTACAAGTTTAAGTAAAAAATGTTTGTTACTCTCTCTTGTCTTTCAGACATATCCATCCCTTCTCGAGGATCTATAGTAATCACTGCTTGAATGACTCTCCACCTCCTTATGCTTCCATCCCTTCTGCATGTTTGTGTGTGTGTGGATGTCTAATGCACATATATCTGTTTCTTTGTGTGTGTGTGTGTGTGTGTGTGCGTGTGCGTGTGTGTGTGTGTGTGTGTGTGTGTGTGTGTTTGTTTTGAATGTGTCTATGTGTGCGTGCATATTTCTGTATGTCTGAATGAAATGTGTCTTATTTCCTCCAAATGATCCAGTAACCTAAGCAGTAAATGCATATTACTTTATTCATAGCTTTAAGTCACTGTTAATACTATTAGAAATCTTTCTTATGACACAGAATACCATTTTCATAGCACAATATTTGGCAGGCTATGGGGCTGGGTGGTATGACTTTAAAAAATTATATGAGGATATATTTTGAATATAGGACTTTAACTTAAAAAAAACAAAACAGAATTACAGGATAATATTTTTGCTGTTACCGTTTGTATAGATGTAATGTTTTATATTCAGTCCCATGGTTTGGGAGAAAAACCTTTAACTGCCTGCAATGAGCTATTGATAAATATAACAGTGGTTGTGGAGAGAAAGCTTCATACATAATGAAAGCTGAAGCTATGTCAACTATCATATGCAGTGTGCATATCTGTTATGTGGCAGTAAACTGCTGTTAACTCTACTGTCTACCAAGTCCAATGTTACGGTTTTGTTTTGGATGTTTTTTTTTAACGTACATACTGTGAATCTAGTGGGGTTTTTTTTTTAAACATTGCCTTAAAGCCAAGTCTTTTAACTGCCTGTATGGACACCATGTCTTAACATATATTAGATGCACAGCTGGATTTTGTTATTATAAATATAACAAGTTTTCAGTGAGTCAGCCAAATTGTTATGTTTACATGGAGCTTGAAGTCTACTTGTGTCTGAGCCGGAAAGCATTCTCAAACATTCCTAATATCTTATGATATTTGACGAAGCAGTTGCTCTGTGCACTCTACAGATAGGGTATTTTATTCAGTCAACTTCTCTCAGAGCAGAAATTTTGATTTGAAATCAGAAAAACAAGTGCCCTATTAATATCTGTCTTTACACCTTAATATTTCAAAGATTTCAAATACTGCAAATATTTCAAATAACAAAATGTTTTTCAGTATCTATAAGTTTTTGAACTGCCTCTGTCCTATGTCTTATCCCTACATATGCTTTTATAGCAGTTTATTATTTATTTATTTATTTGGTTTGTTAGTGACATACATGAATAACTGAAGTGGATAACATGATTACATGAATTGCTTTTCAGAATATGTTATGTAGTTTAGATTCTACACTAATACAAACAAAATAGCATTATTTTTCTTTTTTTTTTTTATAATTCTACTGTATGTCATACCACCCACCCCCATAACAGGCACCTTTCCATTAAGCCTGGTACTGTATAGGAATGACTTAGAGTGCCTGAATACAGAAGTTGCAGTGGCATAAACAGATTTCAGTTCATTCACTGTTTTACATAGAATTAAAAAGAGTTTTAGTAATAGAGAGTACAATCCTGATGATATCTGTGACTGCAGTGCATTGTACAGTCATTTGCATATAGTTTCCACTCAGAATTCTCACATATCCATACAATATAAATAAAACTAGCACTTTGAAAAAGTAAAAAAACATTTAAAAGAAAGTTTAAAATGAAAACCTCACATTGCGTCCACAACATTGAAAAGAATATTGAGTCTTATAATTTATGTAAGTGCCAACCTTTATTGAAAGAATTTAATAAAGGTTGTCACAACAGTGACCTACACACAGACAACAGTAATATATTAATTCTTACCATCACCTATATCACAAGCTGGTAAAAGTCCCAGCAGAAATCAAATTAGGAAATAATATCGAATGAGTCATATTAAAATGTTTACATTCATAACTGATAGAAATCCTGTTTTATAGAGACATAAAAATGAATAAACTTAATTCCCAATACATGCACTTTTTAGAGTGCATATAAAAGCTTAAGAAGAATAATCTATAAAATAGTTGTAAAGCTTTACAAATTCTATTCCAGCTAAGTCTCCAAAGTAATGACTTTACCTCAGCAGTGGTGTACAAAACTATATTGTTTTGCACCTTAAAGCATTGACACATATTCTAATACAAATGTAGTGGATAGCGTGTGAATATAATGGAAATGAGAAAGAACTTACATAGTACACATATTATAAAGATATTAAAACCATTATAGGGAATGTGTGGTTGTTGGTTGTGTATTTGACTATTAAGTTGACTAGAGAACCTTGAATGTTTTAAAAAATATATATATTCTTGATCACTCTTTAATGTCAATCAAGCATGTACACTTTGTTATTCTCAGAATGTCCTATGATGATTCAACTACAGTTTAATGTGATAATGAGCCAGCGGTGTTACAAGGTGATGTCTCTACAGTAACTGTAATACTGGAGGGTGGTTAGCGCTTCCAAATCTGGTGGCTTGGCCTGACCTGGGTTTTGGCTTTGTTAAAAAAATAATAAAAATACATTATGTACAGGTCTATATGTAGGCCTATTAATGTCTTAGGCCTTGGTAAGTCTATTTTATGATTGTCTATGATTTTATAATTTGTTGTCCATCATTATGGATGATGTACTGCATAATTTCATCTAATGTTAATTGCACATCTTTAAAGTCACAATAATATATTCACAATTCTGTCTTGCTCTGTGCTGGTCAATAAAACTAAAATCGTCACTTCATATAGTCATGCTCTAAAGAATAATAAAGTGATTACAAAATTTTGAGTTATTTGATTGGGAAAGCCTTGTCACATTTCCTGGTACACTGCTGTCTGTGTGTAATCATGCATGTTTAAGTTACAGGGTTTGTAGACCCATAAGGTGATGGCAGATTAACATTTCGGGCAAATTTACTACAGTTATCACTATAAAGGTTATATCTGCAATATGGCATTGTATTTATTCTGTGTATTGTGGTATAGTATACTTATTATTCAAAATAATAAAAAATAAAAAATAGTAATATAATGTGCTAGATATTGTGCACTGGTGTTTTCCACCTCGAGCTATGAATTTGCCCTGAATAGTTTCTGTTATATCACTTTAAATGTTAGTGGACACCAAAATTATGCTTGCACTGTGCTGCCTCTAAACAAGCAGCAATAATTACATTATGTATTTTAAATAAATATTTATGAAAATATCAGGTTTTTGTAATTTTTTTATCCATCCATTCATTATATATACATGGTTGTTCTAATCATTGTTGTGTGGGGCTGGAACCGATCTTACTGGTCAGGAAAAGTGTTGGGGACGTTAATCAAAAACAGTGATGTGTTACACATTACTTGGTACATTTTTTTAAATAATGCATTGTGTTACTTATTTACTTCCCAGAGAAAGTAATTTGTTACACTACTTATTGCATTTCTTTTCCATTACTCCATAACATGGCCTGAAATGCGATGTCACATAATTCCCAGTTAACATTATAAAGCTTGGGCTACAGTATTACGCACTGGCACAAATTCCTATCCTATTAAGAGGACTCGTATAATATGTCTTGTAGTGTTTAAGTTTGAACACAAATCTGACAAGACAAATCAAACCTGAAAACCAGCCCAAAGACACTTCAAAGTGATCGACTATGATTCTGCTGTAGAAACATGTACAGGTAGAAATGGAAGCCACAGTGCTACAAGCCTGGCTGCTCATCACTGCTTTTGTTACCTGTTGAAGATGAGGCTCTGGCTGCTGGGCTGGGGTCGGCATACATTAACTCTTCTTTGATAGCTTTGTGTTAGTGTGCTGTACTACTTGGAAAATGCCAGTGTTGTGTTAGCAGTGTAATGCAGTTGTTTCTGTCATGGATGCAATTTGCACTTTACCATCACGCTCTTGTCCTTTTGTGCAACAAAAATAAAAGTAATGTCCATATCTCCACTCCTCAAAAGTTGTAGACTGCTCCACTATTTGCCTCCTCCCTGCACACAAATTGAAATCAGCTGATTGTAGTGCAAGTGCTCATGAAGAAAAATGCACATTTGATGTTTTTTTTTCTTTCTATATTCCCATCATGCAGGTAATTGAAGAACCTTTGTAATTCAAGTAACAACATAATTGTAACTGTAATGTGAGACTGAATTTAGTACAGAAATGAGGTAGCACAATCTGATAGCCCCGTGTTACTGTTGTTCATCTTAATAATGTTGGTCCAGGATCAACATTGCAACCGACCAATGACGTCAGACGGCAAGAATTTGGCTAATGCTATTAAAAACTATTACTAGCAAACTAACATGAGCAACATAAATTTGGCTAACAGCAAACCTAACTTGATAATATATTTATTATATTGTATAAATTAATAAAGAAAACACTTGAAATGCTTAGAATTTGTTACAGAAGAGTTTTATATAAACAGAGACATTTTTTCTTTTTTCGCCACATTCCAAAGCTATGACATCACAACAAGGTGATTAGTCAGTTGCAATATTGATCATGGACCAAGATTGTTATGATAATGCAGGACAACCACCAACATGGGGGATATCAGATACATCAATGAGGCACATTACTGCGTTATCAAAAAATGTCGTGTGAATACAGGAACAAGTAAAAATCAATATGGCACCAGTTTTCACAAGACTGATAAGATAACTATTTCCGCTACAGCCTATTTAGAGTCCTGGCATTACCTCATGTCTTTGCACTGAGTGGAAAACAAAATCACCAAAGAAAACTGGCAAAGACACAGACCTACTGTACATACAAATGCCGCAGTCCAATACCAGAATTTTTTTTTTTTTTCAGGGACCACACTAACCTGTTCTATCAAATCCTTCTTTCATTAACACTGCTAACAGCTCTAACCCTGTGCCGACTTATAGGAGCCCATCATTCACCTTTCATTCTGTAAAAACAAATAATTACTGGTGCATCACATACGCCCTCTCTGTCTTTGACAGTGACAGTACTGCACAGTATATTTTTCTTTACTAGTATGCTATGCTGCCAAGTGTGTATGACTGATTGTCTTTTTACTGTTCCAAAGAATACACATCTACTCTGTACACTATAATTGCTCAAGTATACCCTATATGAGCAGTAATTAGTCTCAAACCTATAAAGCCAAGCTGTACTCTGATCTCATCTGGGAGGACAACTTGGAGCTGCTCCACTGAGAATCAATCAGAGGTGACTTTGTTAATGTAGATTAAAAGATGCATGTTGTCCCTTTACTACAGCCCAGACTAGCCCAGATAACAAACCTATATCAAAACAAAGCAACACTGGCAAAAGCATATTGTTTTGATATATCTTAGATATGAACATGAAATTAGCCCAGAAGGGCAGTTTCAGTAATTATTCAGTTTGAAATAATATTTTCAGCTCCAGAAGAGCTATCAAAGAGACAACAATTGTTAGACAAATAAAAGAAATGTGTCACTGGATATCTGTCACTTTAAACAACATAGGTGCTACAGAAATGTCCTATTAAAAACCATAGCCAAGAAACCACAGAAGTTCACAGAGAAGCTTGCAGTTAATAACAGCTGTGTTAATAGTATGACACAGACTCCTATGACTAGAATAGAAGATCGAAATGTTCTTATGAAGTTAATCAAACAGCTTGTAGGACACATAAAAGCAAAAAAAAAAGACTTAAAAGAGAATAAAATGGTGTATTTAAAGGGTCTAGTTACAGTGCCACTGCACAAAACTTGGAATTTTTCTTTAAACAGCTTTTGTAGTTAAACCTTTTCCACATCAAGCTATCATCTTGTTAAAGAGGACTAAGCCAGTCATACACAGCTTAATCTCCAACTTAAACCAATGAGACAATATAAGACTGCACAACAAACCTCCAAAACAAATTTTCAGCAAGAGGCCAGCTGCGTCTTCTATACAAGTTTCATAAAATGTCTGCACTGGCATCTGGTACTTAACAACTCTAACTTCACTGGTAGGTGTGCGTATGTGTGTGTGTGGATCACTATGGACGGCAGATTTGCTCTTAACTTTAGACAGGACTCACCTTTTGATGAATGCGGATCCCCACCGACAGACAGATGGATGGATAGACATATAGACAACAGGAGCACAACAGCGGGAACAAAACAAAGATGAAAAAGAAAACAAAGACAATGAAAGACAAAAGTCACGCATGCAGTAACATCTGAAAAAGGGGACAAAGAGAATGGGTACTGGAGAAATAAAGACAGATTGACCTGCTCAGGTAAAGAAAACGAGTAAGGACAGATGAAAAGGAGAGGTGGAGAGAGGCCCACCCCACTTGTCTTCCTCCACTCAGAAGCGTTGTGAAATCTGCTCACTCACCGGCTGGTGCAGAGAGAGAGAGGGAAAAAAGGTGGGGGGAAGCAGGTCGAAGTATGGGGTGAGATGAAGGTTAATCAGAGAGGTGAAAGTGGTGGGTGTATGGGAGAAGATGGAGGTATGAAAAGAGAAAACAAAGGGGTTGAGAGCTCAGTGTTTCTCAGTAGCTGTATTCGGAGCAGTATGGCACCACTGCAGCATTTCACTGACTTGGCCGTCCCAGAAACAGATCCTCCACTCCCTCCCTCTCTCCGCCTCTCATCTCACCTCCCTCCTTTGCCTCCTGTCATCTCTCCTCCCCTAGCTCCTGTCATCCCCCCACCTGCTCCCCTGTCCACTCGTCCCTTCTTTCCTCCTGTACCCATCCTGTCTTTCCTTTCCTTTAACTTCTCTTCCTCTGACCCGCATCCTCCACTCCTGATCCTTAATGTTCTCTTATCCTCTCTTTAGTGCAACATCCTCTCGCTCTGCCTTCCCTCTTTACACACATCCAAGGTCACCCTGTCCAGAGGCAGGTGTGTGAGCATGTGCTCACATGTGACTGTGTGGCAGTGTGCATATGCAAAGATGTATGTGTTGATTTATCACTGTATATGTGTATGCATCTCATTCTCCCTCTCTTGCTGTGTGTATGTATTATGGATTTACTTCTAGTATTCATCTACATATTTGCCTACATATACCTTGCTTTGTTAAGGCACAGGATGTCTCTCACTATGTATCACTACTACCCACACATACTTGAACTTGGAAATGATATTAAATTCCAAAAGACATATCATCTGACAACATGTGGGTGTGTGCAAGCTGGGGAGGTCAAGCATCCATCGTGCCTGTTTGGATAGTTATGAAGAAAAGGGGAAAAAATACAGGAAATGAAATCTGGGAAGTGGTAAGGAGTCACAGAAATCAGAAAAACAATAGGTATGCATAATATACATTAACAGCATTTTATTCATGTTCACGTTTTTTTTCTTTTTCTTATGTCATACATCAAATGTGTTTGTATTTTGATTTTTTTATAAAACTGAGTGGCGTTATAAACACCAATGATCATTATATCATTATCATTGTGTGATAATCTAGTATTAATCTGCAAAAAATATGTAAGACTCCAGAAAATCATCTTTGAATTATGTAGTGACAAGTTAGAAAGTCTGTGACATGTAGGCGTAAGAAACCTTATTTGGCACATATGACGACGTATAGTGTTTTTTCCTTACATTTAAATGAGTAGTATAGAATTCTGTTGCCTTCAGCAAACTTACATCAGTTTTCCAAGCAGTAACAATAATTTGAATAACCAGAGTCTAAGTAAAGAAGAACAACAAAGAAATTATCCAAGAAACAGAATAAATACACAAAGACATTTGAGGATATTTTTTTAATTGCTAGTTATGAGAAAATGCATTTATCCTACCAATTGCTAGTGTTTCTGCTCTCAATGAGGTCTTGTGTCTGGTTTTGTACCTGCAGCCAGGCACTGGAGTACAGTGGGTGGGATGAGTCTGATGTGACTCTGGCGATTTTGTGTATGACTAATCTGATTCATTTATAATTTTTTTAAGATGTGAGATGTGATTGTGGGGTGTACATGGAGTGCTAGCAGTTTACAGATGAACAATTCCATTTGGAAGTCTGCAGTGTGTGAAAAAGTAAGTTCACCCACCATTTCCCATAATCTTTTAACTTAATATTATGATGGTAGGTGAAGGCTAGTAGACTTGACATGAGGCAAAAGCAAAATTTGTTGCTTGCTTACGTTTTACTTACATCACTGAGTGAAATGGGAAATTGTATTTGGTATAGAGAAATAGTCATCAGATGTGGCCCTGTGTGGCTCTGACGTTGGTGATGATATTATTAATGTGTTTGTTGATTGGTGAGGAAGACATGAATCTTGTGAATGAGGTCAGGCTGCACATTCCAGCTGCAAATTGTCCTTCACTTGGTTGGGTTGAAGGCTGGGCTGAGATTAATGAAAGGTATGCTATGGTCAGGTAATGTCTTGGTGCATCCATGTTTTGTAATGTCTAAGGTTGTTACAAAATGTGGATGCACCAAGTGTGGAGAAACCCCTGTCATTATCACTACACTCAGAAAATAAACTCCAATAACATCACAAATCAACTAGAAGGAATTAAAATACATATGTTATTTAACCATCACATTAACTTAACAAATTTAACTAAAATACACACACTAAAAATTACATAGTAAATTTATTTTCTGCAGTTTATTTAACAGAAATGTTTTCCATTTTGACTTAAAGATTTGCTCAGACTGAACTTTTTTTTTTTATGTTGAAAGGTAGTTTGTTCCAAAGTTTTATGGCACAATATCTAAAGGTCTTTTGTCCCGTTTGTTTTAATATTTGGAGTAACATATGACAAATCATGTCAAATCATATTACTGTAACCATTACTCAGTAGTTTTTACTGGAGCAAAAACATCCACGACTTTTGACAGAATAGCATTAACATTCTTCCATGCTATTGACCTCCTCTTTATGTCAATCTTGACCTCTCAGAATGGTAATAGTAGCATCATAATTTCTCATTATGCTTATTAAAAAATATCTTTGGCTATTTTTCTAGTACAACATACAATGTTATGATCACTTATTTTTACAGATAAGACACCACTTTGAGTCAGAACAAGTGATCTATAGCAGATAGACAAGTATCAGATATCCTAGTAGGTTAACTAATCAACTGTGATAAATCAAATATACATAGAAAGTGTTCCAGACTATGTTTTAAACTATTTGTGTTAAACTGACTAATACATCACTGTTAAAATCTTCTAACAGTTATGTTTCTTGTTGAATAAAGGAAGGATAATTGATATAAGTTTCTTCTAAAACATTATAAAAATCTGAGTTCCTAGGGGCTCTGTCAGCTACTCCTAAAAGAATAGGTTTTGTCTTGGGTAATAATAAATGTACTGCAAGGAATTCAGTGTCACTTTGCTAAGATCATCTTGCCTGTTGTGTGCGATGCTATACCCTAGTAAAGGCAAACTCTCCTGCCCTGTTTTCTGTCCCATCTTTTGAGGCTGTAGCCTGGAATGGACACTTCACTGATAGAAATACACTCATCAAGCCAAGTCTCTGACACTGTGATAACTGCTGCATTTAAATACTATGTGATGGACCTTGTCAAGTTTGGATGGTATACTGTGAGAGGTGATGTGCAAGAAAAGCAGACTTCTTTTTTTTGGGGGGGGGGGGGCTCAGAAGAGTATTAACTGGATCTTGCACCTGCAGCTGAAATAGGCAGCAAGCTGTCATGTCATATGTACAATCATCTACAGGCTGAGAATCCATCAATTAGTTT
>VUQS01061860.1:0-22027 GCA_015108495.1 Heterochromis multidens
GAAAGAGAGAGCATATTTCTCCCATATTGGCTTCTCTTCATTGACTTCCTGTTAAATCCAGAATTGAATTTAAAATCCTTCTCCTTGCATACAAGGTCTTGAATAATCAGACCCCATCTTATCTTAAAGACCTCATAATACCAAATCACCCCAAAAGAGCACTTCGCTCTCAGACTGCTGGCTTACTTGTGGTTCCTAGGATATTTAAAAGTAGAATGGGAGGCAGAGCCTTCAGCTTTCAGGCCCCTCTTCTGTGGAACCAGCGCCCAGTTTGGATTCAGGAGACAGACACCCTCTCTTCTTTTAAGATTAGGCTTAAAACTTTCCTTTTTTGATAAAGCTTATAGTTAGGGGCTGGATCAGATGACCCTGAATCCTCCCTTAGTTACGCTGCAATAGGCTTTGGCTGCTGGGGGCTTCCCATGTTGCACTGAGTGTTTCTCCTTCTCTCACCTCTTTTCACTCACCATGTGTTTATACACCACTCTGCATTTAATCATGAGTTATTATTAATCTCTGGCTCTCCTCCACAGTGTGTCTTTTGTCCTGTCTTCCTCCCCTCACCCCCAACCGGTCACGGCAGATGGCAGCCCCTCCCTGAGCCTGGTTCTGCTGGAGGTTTCTTCCTGTTAAAAGGAAGTTTTTCCTTCCCACTGTCGCCAAGGGCTTGCTCATAGGGGCCGTCTGATTGTTGGGGTTTTTCTTATTATTGTAGGGTCTTTACCTTACAATATAAAGTGCCTTAAGGTGACTGTTGTTGTGATTTGGCGCTATATAAATAAAATTGAATTGAATTGAATTGAGTTGAGTTGAATTGAATATGTATGGAGAAGGAAAGAAATG
Organism: Heterochromis multidens; assembly: GCA_015108495.1. Taxonomy (NCBI): domain Eukaryota; kingdom Metazoa; phylum Chordata; class Actinopteri; order Cichliformes; family Cichlidae; genus Heterochromis; species Heterochromis multidens. The sequence continues at coordinate 844 of VUQS01061860.1, forward strand.
ACTCATGATCTGATGTATACATCATCATCTGTCAAACATGCTGGAGGCAATGACGTGGCATGGACTCATTTCTGCTGTTATTTTAAAAAATAAATAAAAAATTTAAAAAGTATTGGTAAATATAAATATGCTGCAAAATTTATACTTTTTAGTAGGCACAGGTTTCCAATATGGGGAAAACTTTTAACTAATTTCAGCAAAACTAGCATCAGTATTGCCAGTGTTACTTTAGTAAGAATAGTAAAGAACAAAACATTATCTTTTAATGCTTACAAACAAGTAAGCTGCTGGATTCTGATCTAATGATAAAATACTCAGCAGTATTTTGCAGGGCAATGAAGCAGTGTACAAAGACATTTTGGAGTAATCGATTATCTTTTTGGACAACTTTGAATGAAATATAACTTGCACCTATTGAACTTCAGTTGTCGTTTGCAAATTGCTGATGTGGACCTGGCATAAGTTTACTTCTGGAAAACTGTACTAATAATATTACATGTATAAAGGCAAACAACATGGTAAGTCTGTGGCTCAGGTAGTAGACCAGGTTGTCCACTAGGGTGAGGGGTATGATCCCTGGTCCCTCGTCATGCCAAAGTGTCCTTTGGTAAGGCTCCTGACTGCAGATGAGCAACTTGCATAGCAGCTTTAGTATTTGGGCGTGAGTAGTTGAATGAATATCACACTGTAGAGTATTTTGTAGAACCCCTGCAAGGTTAAAAGGTTCTTTTATGAGTGCAAACAATTTACAGTTTTATTTTAGTAGATCACTTGTACCTGTGTTTTCAAAGTAAATTCAAATTAAGGTTTGGTTTAAAGTGCATTCAAAGGGGCATTTTTTTTAAATATCAAAATAATCTAAAAGGTACACTTCAACATTAAATTCCTGCTATTCTGCTGAGCCTGTTGGCATCCAGGTTATCAAGTAGATAATGCAGGTCCTGCTACTCTCCCTTGAGAAGAATATTCTTAGTTTAGACAGACTGAACCCAATAGTCCGTACAAGTGATCCTGCATATAAAGTTTCCAAGTTTCCATTTAGATATTCAATTCTAAGTGTAAATACCTCCAGTAACATACAATACATTTAACTGAAATGCGCAGTGATTCATAACATGTTCATTCTAGTAACACCAACAAAACACATGGCATTTTTATTATTTTACTTAATGTGAACCAGTTGTTCATGGGCACTTAAAGGCCAATAGTTGGTAAATACTTGTTAAATACAACAATTCAAGCAATATTTTCTGATTTTATAATTTAATGTACTGTAGCCTTCAGTATCCAATTATTAAAATAGTGAAGATCTTGTCTTTCAAATTCAGGCAAAAGGAGCCTGCATGTTTTTAGCCTTTTTTACGCTTTAAAGTTTGACAAGCCTTCTGTGCCTTTAATGACACACAAAGTCTGGAGAGTCTGGTCATGATTTGGACACAGCTGTCTAGGCAAGGTGATGTCCAAGCCAAAGTTTCTTCATATAGAGATGAGTCAAACTGTAGGACACAGAGCTAAATTTAAGTCACACTGTATCTAGAGAACAATATGTCACATTGATATTAAAAAGGACCACATTAAATATTATTTCTAGCATTTTCATGTTCATGAGTCATTTTTGAGAGTGGTTTTTAGAAGATGGATGGCACTAATAGCACTTTTCTAGTCTTACTGACCACTCAAAGCACTTTAGGCTATAAGCTGCATTTAACCATACATTCATACAGTGCTTTATTCTATGAACTTTAAGCACTTTTTTGGACTGTGGAGGTAAGTCGGCATAACAGGAGGAAACCCACACAAGAAAACATGCAAACTCCACACAAAAAGGCCCCAGCTAGGGTTCAAACCAGAAACCTTCTTCCTGTGAGGTGACAGTGCTAACCACTATATCATCGTGACCCCTACATGTAGTACAAGATAGTAAAAATCTGCTTTATCTTGGTATTTCTGTTAGCTCTGGTGAATCTACTGGACAATGTCAGATTGTAATGGCTTCCTGTCACTTTTACCATCTGGTCTCTCAGTGGACCTAAAACTGAAGGTTCAGGCAAAACTCAAAATAGTCAATGCAAAATGGCCAACAGATGGGAGTTGTGGCATATAAGTGGAAGAAAAAAATCAAAGGATACATTCACACTCAAGGGGCATCTCATCAGCAGTCACTGCATAACTACACTTACCATTATATATAGCCACTTTAGAAGCCCCACATGTTCCAGAAGTACTGAATGTCAACCTTTTATACATTGAATCATATCACCTGTTCTTTCTTTGCTGTAGTTATAGTAGAGGGGAAAAAATAACAACCTTCCCCGTAATTTCTAAGGCTTTTCTATACATACATAGGTCATTTTTAAAGCAGATTTTTTTATGCAGTTTGCCCTTTTCTCCACAGGAAACACAGTTTCCATTCATGGAAAACTCCCTTTAGAATGATGATATGCAGAAACTCTATTTGTATTGTTGATGTACAGACCGGTAAAAGCACATCTTTTGAAAAGATGATGCAGATGCCCACATTCACTTCCTGACTGGGTTTAATTAGTTACTGTTCCATGATTTTTCACAACTAAGCAACCCTAAACACATCCCCAGTGTACATGCATGCTCATGTGTTATTCACATGGGTTTTTTGGTATTATGTCTGATACAGTGCTAAGACATATCTGCACAGAGATTATTTTAATTTTAAAATGAAAACATACAGTGGTGTGAAAAAGTATTTGCCCCCTTCCTAATTTCTTAGTTTTTTGCATATTTGTCACATTTACATGTTTCAGATCATCAAACAAATTTTAATATTAGACAAAGATAACCTGAGTAAATACAAAATGCAGTTTTTAAATGATGATTTCATTTATTAAGGGAAAAAAGTTATCCAAACCTACCTGGTCCTGTGTGAAAAAGTAATTGCCCCCTAATCCTAATAACTGGTTGTGCCACCCTTGGCAGCAAGAACTGCAAATGTGAGACGAGCCTTTGTGTTGTTTTTGGTCAGCAGTGGTTTTCTCCTTGGAACTCTCCCATGGATGCCGTTTTTGCCCAGTCTCTTTCTTATTGTTGAATCATGAACTCTGACCTTAACTGAGACAAGTGAGGCCTGCAGTTCTTTAGATGTTGTTCTGGGTTCTTCTGTGACCTCCTGGATGAGTCGGCGATGCGCTCTTGGAGTAAGTTTGGTAGGCTGGCCGCTCCTGGGAAGGTTCATCACTGTTCCAAGTTTTCTCCATTTTTGGATAATGGCTCTCACTGTGGTTCACTGGAGTCTCAAAACCTTAGAAATGGCTTTGTAACCCTTTCCAGACTGATAGATGTCAGTGACAGGTCTGGCAGTAATCAGGCCTGGGTGTGGCTAGTGAAACTGAACTCAGCTTTACAAAAAATGTGGTTAATCAAAGTTAATTCATGATTTAACAAGAGGGGGCAATTACTTTTTCACACAGGGTCAGGTAGGTTTGGATAGCTTTTCTCCCTTAATAAATGAAATCATCATTTATAAACTGCATTTTGTATTTACTCAGGTTATCTTTGTCTAATATGAAAATTTGTTTGATGATCTGAAACATGTAAGTGTGACAAATATGCAAAAAACTAAGAAATTAGGAAGGGGGAAATACTTTTTCACACCACTGTATTTGTGTGGATGTGGCCTAAACATTTATAACAAACATTTATGTGGACAGAGACATAATTGTACCTGTTAATTATATAGAATGTTAGCCATCTTGAAAATTGAGCATATGCTGTTCAAATCTGCTGCATAAAGTCACCAGCTTAAAGCCTAAAACACAGTACTGTTGTGTGGCCTTACAAAGTGACTAAAACTGATGTTTGATACTTGACAACAAAATGTATCTCATTTCATTCATTGCCATTATTTCTTTGTGTCTCGCACAGTACATGTTAATGAATTTCCAAAGTGATCTTTGGGAGGTTTTTCTAATGTCGTTCTTTTTTCCCAGGCTAATTATAGATTAAATAACTTAAAGGCACCTGGCATAGGCATTCTAAAAGAACAACAATTTACAAAAATATATCAAGTTTTTACAGAATTTTAAATATAGTGTAATTGAAAATAAAATTAGCCAGCATTTCTCTGTTTATTGTCCAGGCTAAAACTTTGTTGTATGTCAAATTAACAACCTTAGTCATTTTAACATATATTATAAGAAATGTTATATGTTTTATATAATATTTACTATGATATGTGTCTCTTCCTAAAACAAAGGTGTTTTTAAGCTACTTCTGAACACTACAATGCACAAAACACAATGTTTATCCTTATGTGGCCATTTATTCTCTTCTGTGTTTCAAGTCACTGCAGATAATAAAGAAATTGTTCTCTTTTCTTAGTGTTCTCACCATAAATCATCTTCCAGAGAATTTTTGTTTTGTAAAGAATGTTTGTTTGCATATGTGCCTTTGTGTTTGTGCGCTGCATGTGTATTTAAAGAATTGTATGCATTCCTGTATGGGAATAATATATCTTTGTCTATTCTTGTTTGTATGTTTTTGAACCTCTATAGGAAGTTGGCAAAAAAGCAGAAGGAAACTGCCAGCAGCTCCACTCAGCAGCGGGAGATGGGTCCAGTTACCACAGCTGATAAGAGCACCACTAAAGTCAGCACCTTACACAAAGACGACCCCTTTTCCACCTCCAACCAGGACCTCAATGGGTTCAGTAAGTCAGAATTCTCAGCATTTCTATCCCTAATGTGCATCCAGAAGATATCAACTGTAGCTGGCACCATCATGGAGGTCTATTGGAAAACATACTTCTATATTGTAATCTTTAATTGTATACATTACCAAGAAAACACCACGTCTGTGGAACATTGTTTTCCTGCTAGAGAGCTTTACAAAAACAGAACAAAACACCACAGATTAAAATAATTTGCTGTTCTGCTCTAAGTTAACTTTTATTTCACATTATAAAGTTTCTGTTCCCCTTGTCACTCCTTAAAATATGCATATGCTAGGACTCTGTGCCATTAATCATTTTGTCACATTCATTTATTCGAATAGTGGACATTTCATTTTTATAATAAAACTCTCCATATGGCCGTCTTTCACCCATAGTGTGTTGTGCTGCTTCACTAGCCTCCATCTTACTTAGTGCTGTTTTAATCATTTTCAGCTGAGCACTCTATTTCTTTCATTTATGTGATGTTTCATACAAGTACAGTATAAGTGTGCATATCCTCTTTCACTGCATATTCCACACATTTTCAACTGCAATCTTGTGAGAGTTAGCAGGCCTTTATTTGTTGGGGAGTATTCCCACCTTTTTGTAAAACTATGTGTGTGATTCTGATGTAATTAGACAAGACCTCTCAGGAGGGCATTTTCACTTGAAAATGTCATGCTGGCCTTTTGGGAGTGCTTGACCACTGAAAGCCAGGGATGCTGGAGAGGGACTAAGTAGCAAGCTAATGCTGGTCATAATTGCCTGCACTCTTCCTCTAACTGTCCATGCTGCAGTTGTGACGTAAAATAATGTTTTTGTACTGAAAACACTTAAAGCAGATCGCTTTTATCTGGACCTTAGGGCCTTTTTTTTGCATTTGCAACATGTAGAAGGGAGCTAATCTTCATCTTGACATTTAGTATTTTATCAGCCTATATGTGACATACATTTAAGTCCATAAGTCTGTGGACAATTCTTTGTAATTTTGTCTGTACACCGACACAGTAGATCTTAAGTCAAACAATCAAGATGGGATTGACGTGCAGACTTTCAGCTTTAATTCAAGCGATTAAACACACATTTTGGATTAATTGAATTCATTAAGAATAACAGCCATTTGCACACAGTCCTCCCATCCCTCCCTTTTTCAGAGGTTCAAAAGTAATTGGACAACGGACTGAAACAGTTTTATGGCCAGGTGAGGCTTTCTCCCTCATTACTTCATAACAAGTTAAGCAGATAAAAACATATAGAGTTGATGAAGTGTTTAACTTGTATTTGGTAGCTGTTTCAATATGATGTCCAAAGAGATGTTGATGCAAATGAAGATGGCCATCATTAGGCTGAAAAAACAAAATAAACCTAAAAAAACTTTAGGAGCAGCCAACTCAACATTCTGGCATGTTCTTAAAATGAGTGAATGCACTGGTGAGCTCAGCAACACAAAAATGCCTGGAAGATCACAGAAGACAACTAAAGTGAATGATTGCAGAATTTTTTCCTTGGTTAAGAAAAAAACGATTTACAACATCTAAACTACTCAAGAACACTCTTGAGGAGGTAGGTGTATCATTGTCAAAGTCTACAATCAAGAGATGCTTTTATTACTGTAGAAAAAGAGGTTTTACAGCAACATGTAAACCACTGGTTACACTCAAGAACAGGTAGACCAGATTGGACTTTGCCAGAAAACATTTAAAAGAGCCTGCACAGTTTTTGGGGAAAATGGACAGATGAACTTGTACTAGAATGAAGGAAAGGGAAAAGTATGGCGGAGGAAAGTAGAGGCTCAAGATCCGAAGCATAGCACATTATCTGTCAAAAATGGTGGAAGCACATTGTGGCGTGGGCATGTGCGGGTGCCAGTGGAACCGTGTCACTAGTGTTTATTAATAATGTGACTGCTTATAAAAGTAGTAGGATGAATTCTGAAGTGTACAGGGCTGTACTCCCTGCTCAGATTCAGCCAAATGCTGAAAAACTGATCAGACAGCGCTTCAGTGCAAATGGATAATGACCCAAAGCATACTGCAAAGGCAACCAAAGAGTTTCTCGTGGCAAAGAAATAGGATACTTTTGAATGGCCAAGTGAATGACCTGATATCAACCCAATAGAGTCAAAAACTGAAGTCAGAAAGACCCAAAAACAAGCAGCAACTGAAGATAGCTGCACTAAAGACCTGTCAGAGTATCTCAAAGGAAGAAACTGCATTTGGTGATGTCCATGGTTTCTACATTTCAGGCAGTCACTGACTGCAAAGGATTTTCATCCAAGTTAAAAAAAAAAAAATGCTTATATTTAAAATTATGTTAGATCATCCAATTACTTTTGAACCTCTGAAAATGGGTGACTATATATAAAAATGGCTGTAATTCCTAGAGAGTGTCACCAAATCCCTTGAATCAAAGGTGAAAGTCTTGATTGATTAATTCAAAATCAACTGTGGTGGTGCAAAGAGGCAAAATTACAAAAGAATGTGTCACTGTCTAAAAACTTAGCTATAATTTCCTTTCTTCAACTAGATGTAACTACACTGGGTCTATAGATATACGTTTAGAGGTTTGAATGTATAAAACAGGAACTTGATATCCTCTAAGACATTATGGATTGTCTTTTGCTTCTTGGGAGAATTTACTAGACCTTCCTTGCAGCCAAACATAAAATGTTAGCACCGTAACTGAATTTCTTTACGTGATTTTACAGAATATGTGAAATGAAGTTTGGATATTTAAAAGTGACTTGACTTTGCTCATTTTTTGTGAGCTTTGGAAAGAGAGCACAAAACTTTCTCAAGGTTACACATATAAAAATATAACTCACTCTCTTTTTTGTTATATGCTTATCTTGTGAATATCTGAAAAAGAAATAAAGAAATTGGGCACACACACACCCACACACACACACACACACACACATACACATATCATAGTCACCAATCCAAGCTCAGTCTTAATGAGACACAGAAAAATGCTGACACAAGATAGGGGACCCAATAATATTTGCGGAAATGGACCCTCACAGGGCAAATAACCTTTTTGTGTTATTGCATTTTCACCCAGTCACCAGCTTACTTCACAGGACATTGCTGCCAAAGCAGATTTCTTTTTGTATGCAGGTACACTCCTCACTGTATTAAAGTTGAGCTTCTTTCTCCAGCAGATTAGCATACAGTGCCGCTACGCATGAGACGTGAGGGATTTTATCATAGAAGAGGAGAAAATATGTTGTTTGGGGGTATTAGGAGAGGAGAGCAGAGGGGAGAGACGAGAGAATAGGCAGAGGAAAGAGGACAATGGAGAGAGAAGACAAAACTTAAATCATCAGCAGTAGGGAAATTGGGCCATTGTACCAGAAAACATTACAGCAAACAGAGTATCAGAGTGTGAATAAGAATTAGGCGGGAGGGATGTATGGATGTTTGGTGGGGCGTGTGTGTGTGTGTGTCTGTGTCTATGTTAAGGAGTGGTGGTGGGGGTGGGGGGATTTATGATCCATTCAATTTTAAGGACATTAGTAAAGTTACAAACACTGGATGAGATCTCTATGAGCCTACTGTCACTTGTTTTAAACATCCATATTTTTCTTATACAGGTAAGGGACAGTAAGACAGATTTTTAGGCAAGAGAGAATATCACACATATTGGCTATTACATTTTTTCTTGGTGTTTTACTGGAACTTTCATTATTACATAATAATCTGGTTATCAGGGATATTCCTAAAGTAAGAGACAATCCTTGAAACCACCCTACCAATATGAAACTGCAAAATGGCAGCAGTTTTTTTTTTAAATACTAACTGAATCTAACACTAGTACTAATAACTAATATACGCTTAAATAAACTATGCAAAAAGAAATACATCTGTCAAACAAAAGCAAAGCGACACAAGAGAAACAGCAGGAAAGTAGAGAGTGAGGGAGGAAAAGAAGGAAAATAAGGGCATATCATGTAATCTGCTTAGTGAGTATGAAAGCAGGTGGGGAACCTTTTCACTTTAGAACATCAAAATTCAGAAAAAATAATAGTTTTAAAAAAAGACGTGATGGATAAACACAGTCAAAAGTAATGTCTATGCTAACATGTACGAGTAACTAGTGGCTGCTGAAAGCCTGTAGACAAATAACAATCACCTTTAGGTGAGCATAAACATGCATACAGTCTAGATCTTAGAGATCAATGTGTGTAGGCTAGCTGTGCTATCTAATGTGTATTATTGAACAGGCTAGCTAGCATATAATATGTAACAGTCAGTCTCCCAGCAGTCCCCCTAGGTTTTATCTTATTGTGTTTGTGTGTATGTGTGCCTGTGTCTATCACACATATCATTTATTTATAGACCCCTAGAAGCTTCTGTGTATATGTGAGAGGTAGAGTGTATCTGCAAGGACTTTTAGCTTTTAGTCAGACTGTTTAATAAACCAAGTCCCCATGGTGAATCACATTTATTACCAATGGTATATCTGTTAAACTGCTTTCAGTTTTGCTTCATTGACCTTATTCCCATAGTGGCCAATTTGAACTGGTGATAGCAATTTGATCAGCCACCTTGATGAGTCTGAGTGTTACAAGGGAGTAAGTAAACTAAAGCTGAACTAAAAAGTTTTTGTTTTTGTTCCATGTGCCTCTCTGATCACCATAAAAGTGATTCTCGTTTTGTTCTGGAGTCATAATTTCAGCCAAGTTATCAATCCAAGGGCATCAAATACTGCAGTTTTGTCAGTGCTGCTGGCATCTCACAAATTATGCACTGGATTTAGGCTATATTGAGACGGATCTGTCACCCCCAACCCATCAGATATGGATGTTCATAAATGACCCCTTGGCATCACATATAAATATAGGCTTGTTGCTGTGAGACATTAATCTTTTCCTAAACCTAACCAAGTAGTTTTTAGTGTCAAAACCAAACCACTGAGTAAAAGTGAAAGTAAAAGCGAGTGAAATTTAAATAACAAGCTCCCAAACAGGACATGTACTAGTGGCTAACAACCTTAGTGATATACACCACCACCTCCTCAGCCTCCAAATGAGGATTTTTTTTGCTCTTTAAAAAAGGAGCAATACCACTGTGTGTCCAAAGTTCACCTTTCATATTTCTGTGTATTTAAGTATTTAAGTTTAGGTACTTAAGTTCCTATTTCTAGCAGAAATAGGTACTTAAGTACTTACGTTAGCTGCCTTTGAGTAATAGATCATTTAAATGCATATCGAGGGGTGGCAAAAAGTAACAATACAAGTGCATATGCCTCCATAGAAGCATTTTGTCCTTCTAGAGTGTAAAATCAATCACTAGAAAATTATTCTCACTGATCATATGATGAAACATTTTCTTCTAACGTGGCCTCTTTAAAAGTGTTATTCAATCCACAGGGCACAAGAGATAAATGAATGTTTTCTCAGTAAATGCTATAGACTTACCATGAGTGCTCAGTTGGGAAGATTGTTAGCATTTTCCCACTGAAATATTATCCAGTGCACCACTAGTAAGACAGCAAATGGAGGAATGCTGTTTGGAAAAAAGAAGGAAAAAAAAAAGGTTGTCTGTCCCTCTTAAGTTTTAGAGACTTGTAGAATCTTTGCCAATGAAAAAAATAAGTAATTTGTCATTACCATCAAGAAGGATCCACATGGAGATACAGTTTATGACCCCACATGTGCAGGATGAAATATGATTGTTGGCTTAAAACAGGAAACAAACAGCCCTTTTCCTGGTTCAAGTATTATGTTTTGTGTCCAAACTCCCAGACTTCTTACCAATGTAGACTTTGTTTCTTTATTAGTGTTGCTGTAGTCCGTCTTCCCTTCCAAAGTCCAAACTGGCATCTGATAATTTAGTATTATATTTCCTATGGAACGGTTAGATTGTGTTCTTAGATTGTGTTTTCTAAAAATTACTGCTCTTCCTCTCCATTGGTCTGTTCAATTTAGTTTTTACGTCAGATTTTGGTGCGCAGTTATTGGAAGATAAGCACTGTTATACTTAAAATCCAATATTGTTAGCACTGATGGTGCCATTAGTGTTATTGAGTTGTGCCCTGTGCTATTGAATATGGAATATTATGTTCTGTGATTTTTGTTTCCTAACTAACCTAACCGTCCTTTCTTTTTCAATCTCCTGGTTCCTGCACATTTTCTTCTTCTTCACCTGTTTTATGCTTTACTTTCTTACTCTGATGCTTGTTTCATTTCAAACTTTCACTGTACACATTTTCATTTCATGGCATTTTTGGCTCTTATTCTTTGATTTCCCATAAATTCCTCATCTTCCCTCATTTTTTCTGTCTCCATTTTCTTCATCTTTTCCACCCTAACCTTTCCGTCTCTTTCTCCACATTCTCCTTTTCCATCTTTTCACATCTTCTGCCTTTTTCATTGTTTTTCATTCTCTTTTTCACCTTCTTTTCACCTCTCTTCTTTTCTGTCTCCTCCCCAGCTTCCCCTTCTCCCTGCTCCTTCTCTGTGCAAGGAAGCAAGATGCTGCAGAGCAAATCCCTGCTGAATTCCTACTACTCAGGTACACACTTAAACACACACATGCACACACACAATCTCTGAAGATGGTTAAAGGCCCTTTTACACTACAACTAGACATGCCTTATTCAACAATCTAATATAAAGAAATAGAGTTAATTGACACAGATATTGCTTTTTTAAATTATTTTTTGTTAGTAAAAGTATTGAAGTAAATGCTGTTCATCACTTAGCATTTGTGTTTCCCTCTATCAATGCAAATATCTGTGCAGTGTCCAAAGAGCCAGTTCCAGCCACAACTTCTATAGGTAAGAAAACTTTTTATGTCACTTTAATCCCTTTATAACTCATGTAACACCAGTCTTCCCTAAATGTTTGTTTATCTGCTTCTTTGTGTATCTGATAATGTGTGTGAGCATGACAACAAGTAAAAGAGAGGGCAATACACTGAGAGCCAGATTTACTAACGGGTTGCGCCAGTACAGACTGAGTTTTGGTATAAAAAGAATACTGTCGGTATTTACAAAGAGAGCTCAGTGACAAGATTGCGTGTAAGAGGTGGGAACTCAGAGACTTTTGCGACTGACCTTGTTGCGTATGTATTTCCGGGAGTTCCCTTTCTCAAGGTGCAAAATATAGGGAAGAGAATGTTTAAATCAAGCGCACAAACTGATTTACTAACGTTTGCGGCATGCAATTTGGTGCTATTTGCGCCGATATTTAAGTCAGAAAAAAAGCATGTCTTATTTTTTGTGCTTGATATTGAAATGAACTGATTGTGCCTGTGTTTAGAAAACAGCGCAACTTTTGTAAATCACCCGGAAATCTAACCACACCTATGAGCGCTATTTGGGGATTACACTCACACACTATTTTGCCCTGTTTAGTAAATCTGGCCCTAAATGTGCAATGAGAAATGTGTACACACAGTCACATAATTTACACAAGGACAGAATGAAATGTCAAAACCATTTTCCTGTACCTTCTTTCTGTTTTTTTTCCCTTCATTTCCTCCCTCTCTTCCCTTCTGTTGGCCAGATTGACGAATTCTTTGCCAAGAAGGTTGGCTCAGGCCACTGCCAAAGTGTGACGTCTGTGTATAGCTTGTCTTTGCATAAGTGAACCACTTCACACAGTCTCACACATTTATGCACATGCAGAGGATTTTTACAGGAAAGTTTCTGTTTTATGTGATTATAGTTATCAGCCAGCTCCTACGGTAGCTCATCCTCTTCTTGCCACACCTCCTCTCGCCAGTGTTCTTTTCTTTTTTCTCCTACTATTCTGCTCCTTCTTTCTGCTTCAGCTTTCCCCTCTTTTCTTTTTTATTCTTGATTTTTGAGTTTCATTGTGTTTTACCTGTCTTTTTTAGATATTCTATTTTTTAAATTTTTACGCAATATTGTGCAATAGTCTTGACCCACCCGTCATTTCTGTATATTGATGATGATAACCTTTATTTCAGATATATAACAAACCAATGTATACACATACACACACATATCTGCATATACATGTACATACTTATTAATCCCTTCCCCATGCTCAACACTCCGTCGATTCACCATATTCATCGTTTCCCCCACTACCCCTCAGTTTTTGCTAGGAAAATGGGAAAAAGATGCAGTGATTTATTGAAATGGCAAACATAAACATATATCAGCCAAAACGGGGTTTTTACAATTCTAATGAGCTTGAAAGTCAATATTTGTTATGACCACCTTTATTCCTTAACAAAGTCTCTATTAGGCAGCTTTCTTGAAGTTTCTTTAAGGCTTCTTGAAGGATGCTCCAAAGCTCTTATTTGGATGGTGGCTTCCTTTTGTTCAATTCTCTGTCAAGATGACCCCACACTGCTTCAATAATGTTGAGGCTTCCGTGAACCGTAGATGGATCAACTGATGGGCCACATGCATCTTTCGTCTTTTGGTGTTTTTTTTTCCTATTTCTTAAGGAAATTACTCTCAAATACTATTTATCTGCTGTAGACAGTAGTTCTTTAGGCATGTTACTTCTTCTTTTGTACTCCACTTGTCCAGTTTCCTCCAATTTCTAAGGACACACTACACACCATGCCCAGATACGCCAAGTTTTCAGCTAATAACTCTTTGGGAATCGTCTTTTTAGTGTAAAAATACCATTTTATGCCTGTAAAACTGTGTTATCTTATACCATTTTACCAATGTTCAACTTTAGAATGTGACAAGCTGATAGTAACAAAGTGTCTAAAGATACAGTTTAAAACTGGTTCTTTTTTAAGTTGTCTGTTATGTGTAGACGCAAAAGTGGTTCATCCCTTGAGTTAGGTGCCTTTTTATGCTTGAATGATTCATAGGTTAGTGTTAAGTGGCTTAACAAATATAAAACGTTTCTCTGAAAATGGTGACATACAAGGACTGGACTAAAAATTAGCGAAAAAACAATGTCCAAAGAAAATCATTAAAAGAACTTTAGAAAGCCTGTAGAACTATTTCTCAAGACCACTTTAAAAAATTACTGGCTCCTTGGATGCAAACTATAAAGAAAAGATGGGTAGCTCAAGACTTTTGCACAGTACTTTATGTCATCCTAATGTGAGCAAGCAGACAATTTGGAGACCTGCATCTTTTCCTTCTTTCTCTTGTTCCCCTTCCTCTTCAGTGTCTCCCACTTCTTCTTCCACTTCTTAAAGTTTTTTTTCCAAAAGTGAAATATTTGGAAAAAAAACCAAAACTTTTCTCTCCATGGTTATTCGTGTTGATGACTTTCTTTGCTCGTCAACAGATCTCCTCTCCTCTCCTCTCCTCTCCTAGTAGGAGAAAGTAAAGTGCATCTTCTCCCAAAACATTGTTGTTAACCAGCTGAATCAACACTATTCCTGCTTTAACTCCCAAGAAATTAGTGGAAACACAGAAAGGCATACATTCAAAGAAAGTGTCTTTGATGTCCTAAAACAAACAAACAAACAAAGCAAAGTGGACAAAGTGGCCAAAAGAGAGAGTGGGTTGGATAAAAATAAAACTTTTATAACAGTGATCCAACTTCACATATTTGAGCTAATTTTCTGTAATTCATGCAATTGGCTACACAGGTTTCTGTGCCATTTGCTGATGAACATCAAGGCATGATGAAGCAGAATGCAAACAAATGCTTGAGCGATTTGCGCAATGGCACAAATTTGCTGTCGTACATCTTCATGGAATGACATTAGTGTTTTATGGAACCATCTGTTCTTACTACAGTTAGAAAATCTAGGGATGTAAATCAAAACTTTAATCATTACTTTCAAAAACTCTGGTACAATTAGTACCTAAAATGTAGAAAAAAATAGAGTTCATCCAATGGGAAAAAAATGCATGGTACAGCTTACATATTTGTAATGTATAAGAAATGAAAAAAAAAAAAAGGTTTTTATAGATTTTATCAAGAGTTTATCTATCCATCCATAAATTCCATCTGTAGTGATCATACAGCAGCAGTGGTGGTTGCTGGTTGCACATCATGCAAAGCATAACAATTTAGGGTATCATCATCATCATTATCTAAGGTTAAAACAAAGCAGAGTGTGGAAGAAATAAAAGAGGAAAGAGACTGGAATAGGGAAGGATGTATATGTTAAAAATAAAAATGAACCGCACAATATTAATCAGTTCCTTAACAACATTTTATAAGTTTTGTTTGTAAGTTTTGTTTTTTTTTCCAGTTTAATCCATCTCTACATGTACTTCTGCAAGGTTTAACATAATTAATCTTACTGAACTCACTTGTGAAATGGCAAGATGATAACCTAATGTATTTACAGATTCTAAGCCTAGTGGTCAGCGGTCTTCCTTTTACTAACTTTCTAAGATGTTTTCATTATTTTCACTCTGTAATACCCTAGTTTAATTTCTTAACTGAAAGAAATCCACACAAATGATATTGATATTCTCTTTCACCCATAAATTTAAAGAACAAACAAAACAGCCTCTTTTGTTGCTCAAGACAGGAAAACACTGAAATCTAGAGATTCTAACAAGCAGACAGCAAATAGTACATAGAAATCGCTGCAAGACTGAATGTTAAAATACTCTTAATAATTTTCCTCTAGTCATACATTATCACTTTCACACTTAACACTTTCATTTCTACAGAGTCCAATAGTTTTTGTTTTTTTTTCTTTTCTAGGTAACTTCCAAATATAGTAAATGGATAGAAATCATGTTACTTTGAAAGTAAGATTCCAACATTTAAATAGGTTTCAATACCTTTCAGACTTTTAAAAATGGATAATAGTAGCAGGAGCCTGAATGATGCTAGTGAGGATAATTTTTCAATGGCTTTCAGGAAGAGCTGAGATAGGTACAGAGAGAGAGAGAGTGAAGAAAGTTATTAAGACGGCAGTAAAAGAGACATACAGATTGAAGGATCAAAGGGAAGGAGAAGGAGCTTGAATAAATCCAGTATGTAAGGAAAAGCTTTTTTTTTCTTTCTTTTTTTTGTGTGTGTGTTTTGGTTTTGGTTTTTTTTTTCTGGGGCAGCAGGAGGGCATGTGTGTTTAGGCTCAGGTGTTGTCTTGGCTCTGAAAATGGTTTTCCATAAACACAAACACAACCTTGCTCTTTCTCTCACAAATTTTTTGTTGCATGATATAGACAAATATGCAAATATATGTATCAGGACAGGACAACACATCACAAAGTTACAAATACACAAAGAATTACACACTCACAAATATCCATATGCACATATGCCCAGCACAGTGTTAACACTGATGCGACATAAATCCTGTGGATCAGTACAAAGCCACAGCGGCATAGCGTGCATTTTATGTTCAAACACGTTTTTGTCTAAAAATCTATTTCTCAGACACTGATGTATGTTAAGAGGTTATGCAACACTGTTCTCTGTCAGTTCACAAAACAAGTGTCAGCCTTTTATGCCCTGCCAAGGACAATCCTTTGCTGCTGTTAACACAGAAGTCATGTTTTTCCATGGATCAGGAGGTTTCTATGGTTGATTAGGTACACATAGTTGCACAAATACTATGAAAGAAACAGACATAAACACAGACACACAGGAGCTCAAGAAAAAGAAAAAAAAATCAGTAATTTAAATTCTTCTTTGCATATTCCTGTTTGCTTTTAAAAACCATAAAGTTTGGGAAAATCAAATCAACAGTGGGTTACAGCTTCAAAATTCTGATGTTTCCATGAAGGGTTTAAAGGAAATGTGCCGAAGTGCATTAAAAGGGATCATTTATTTGCTCAATTTATCAGTAAAATTTATGAGAAAAAACATCAGGCCAGGAACTTTTAGAGGTTTAGTTTAGAGCTAGATTCTCACATTTTAAGCAACAGTTTATGGTTCCTTGAAATTTTCTTGTGGTTGAAAAGGACCGATACATACATGTGAAGGACATCTTTGTTAAAAAAAAAATGATACGCAGGAAAAGTGTTGAAAGGATTTTGAGCAAACTAACATAATGAAAAGATGACAATCCTTGACTTTTTTTTTTTTTCCAGTGGATATTTTACTGAAGTAAAAGATTCAGTCCAAAGACCTTGTTGATGTGACATTTTTCAAAAAATATTTTGCACTGCAACTGAAACACTTTACAGCAACTGTGCTGCTGGCACAATGGAAGTTGAGAATTGTCCAGAGTTACCACCTGTGCAAAGAGCACATATTTTCTATCCAAAGCCATGCTTTTATTGGAAATATTTTTTCCACCATAATACTGAGGGCCAATTATTTTCCCCAGTCCAGTTCAGCATAGCATCAGGCTGCATGTAAGGTGATTATGGCTAATGGTAGTCATTTTGTTTGGCTATAATGTGGCACTGCTGGGTAATTGAAGGTGAGTGCAGGGTTGAGAGAAAGCTTTTTTTTTTAAACCTTGTGCTCTTAAGGAAGATTGAACCTCTGTGCTCTTTTCCAGCCACATATTGACTGCTTACACAGCTTATATTCAAGTCTACTGGTCTCTCAGACATACTTCCTTTTGACTAGGGAGCCACAGCTAAACCCAGCATACCAGACCTTTACAGCAGTTAGCTGGCTCAATTTTCTTTGATAACTGGCATCCTTTTCAGTTTTTTCTTCATTCGGTAAGGTTTATAGTTCCAAAGTGTAGAGCAACTATAAAAATACCTCTGTTACTATAGAACAATACAATAAATGGTTCTAATAAAAAATGGTTTCAGATTAAAATGCAAGGAAGAAAAGAGCTTTGGAAAGAGGATTTCATGCTTAGGATTAATGTGTGGTTTGTAACATGAAATGAACAGCAGCCCTTCATTGCCCTTGTTACAATAATCAACATGAAATACAGTTATTATATGAGCATGGATGTTTTGTTTTTGCCCACTAAAATAACTGATGAACCATTAAGTTCAACTGGACAAGTTCAGAATTTAAACATATAACCGTAGCATTTACAAGAATGGCGCTATATGGCCTCCTTTCTATCAGCCCATCACAGCAGCTGCACCATTACTTGCAAAGCCTACAAACCTGGATGTAATTTCTTCAGAAACACCCTTCATAACTGCAGGATGTTGCAGACAGCAGCCTTGGTGCATAGCTCTAATTTAACAAGTTGAAAGAAGCAGCTGCACAACTCACCTTTGTAGGGAATTCTGATGTCAACAATCAGGAAAATGTTTAACACACAGTAGGGATATCTCTAGGATTCTTTGTGAGTCTCCTGACACTCTGAATATGGTTAATTTCTCTTTTATTTAATTAATAGTAGTTTTCACTCTGAAACAGCAGTGTTTAGTGGCTTAATGAAAAGTTGGTATGGAATAAGTAAAAGTCGGTTTCTGATTTTATTGTTGTTTGCCTTGTAGACTATTTCAAGATGCAATGAAATGTAAAACAGGCATTTATGGATATGAATCAGACATTTTTTTAAATTATTTTAATGCATCAGGCAGAAGTTATCAATACTGATATATTGAATAACAGTACATACCAAACTATAGCAAACAAGGATCTGAAATTGATCCTCCTTTTTCTGGAAAGAGAAACAGGGGAGGATTTCTGGCCACCTGTTTTTTTCTCCCTCTGTTGCTAACTTGATAAGATAAGACTAAATTTTTGTTAAATAAGAAATTATTGTGAAGCAGACTATTCTGTCTACTGTGCGGTGACTTCACAGATCACAGTCTAAGTAACACATGTACAAACAAACACCCACCTACACACAGTTTTCTTTATTCGACTATGGTGTCTCTAAGTTACAAAGGGGCAGGCTTTTCATGCACATACACACACAGTTAGGAGGAGTTTGTGTATCAGTGATTTCTAGCCTTGTGTCATGAGAAGGGAGGTGAAATGAGGTAAACCGCTGGGATACTGTCTAGACCAGTTGATCTCTGTGACCCTCAGTAGATATATATTCTTCTGGTGCTCTTTCTCTTCTGTCACTTATCACCCTTTATTTCCCTTTACTTCTCTTTTGTGCCTTTGTTTTTTTTTCATTCTTTTCATCTCTCTTCAGTCTTTCAAGCTGAATTTATAATCAGAATCAGCACACTGCAAAGTAATTAAGTACATGATGCTTATCTAAGAAATATATTCAACCATTTCCCCCCCTTGTCATTTTTATTCTTTGTCACTCACCAGTCATTTCACTTTAAGCTGAGTCCCTCTAAGGCTTTAAAAAAGTATGTAAAAATCCATCCATCCATCCATCCAACCACTCACCATGTCATAAGTTGAAAGGCAGGGCACACCATGGAAATATTGCAGGTCCATCACAGGGCTAACATATATAGGCAGGCAACCACCCACTCTTGCTTGCATACTGAGAGCCAGTTTGGAATTGGCAGTTGACCTAACATGCATGTCCTTGGACTGTGGGAGGATGAACACCTGGAGGAAACCTGCACAGGGTGAACATGTAAAACCACAGCAACAGTGCTAACCACTCTACCACAGTACCAATCTAAAAAAATACTGTAAAGAATGTTTTTTTCCTAAAGGTGGCAAACGAGACCATAAGTTATATAAAATAGTTCGAACATATTTGGAACATCATCATGTTTTAAATGAATACATCCAATCATCCAGATGGGTAAATTCTAACACAATCAATGCCTTCAGTGGTTTTGCCTATTATCTTCTCATATGGTAAATTTATTCTTTTTACCCCTCAGCCGTAAAAGGCTGATGGGGTATTGTTGTCACCCTGCTGGGCGGCACAGACACCATACTTTGTGAACACGATAACTTGAGAACGAGGCGATGTAGGGTTTTCAAATTGATACCATAGGTGGATCTACTAAAAATCTCTAATGAGTTCAAATATTGGTGACCTCAACCTCAAGGTCAAGGTCAAAGGTCAAGTTTTCTGAAAGTCTTTTGAATGCGATAAGTCAAGAAGGAAGTCACCTAGGATTTTCAAATTGATACCATAGGTGGATCTACTAGGAGGCTGAGGGGTCACACTGGCAGTCATCAGTATTTTTAATAAGGCAAGAACACACCTATTAATAGTTCTGTGTCCATTGTTTCTTTTGAAAATCTTCATACCATTAAGAAAACTTTGTTGTAAGCACAAAATAAGTAATTATAAAAGACTTAAGACTACTTTTGGCAAACATATGGGTACCCTTTTCCCTTCAAGGCCAGTTTTACTATACATCATTTGTTGACTGGCAGACATATTTGGGCTCAAGGGATCTCTTTATTTCTTTTTCATTTTCCACTCTTTCATCCACTGATTGCTGTCTGCATTTCTATCATTTTTTTGATTTCCATTTCATCCCTCCTCCCCTGGACAGCTCAACTGCACTTGTATATTCCATCTTTTATGTCAGTGGCTTACTGTTCTTCTACCGGCTATAATGTGTTTCAAATATCTGAGCAATTTTTCATCCATACCGAAGAGAATTTCACCGGCCAGGCTGTGCAGCAGTGAAATGGAGTTGAACTTGACCTTGTGCTTCACTGAAAGACAGAAAGAGGAAGAGAACTAGAGAGATAAACTAACCAGCCACAGCTTTCCCACTTTTTTTAAATGCTTGCTGCTAAGATTTCTGTCTCCATGCTGCATGAGAGCGTTTCCATCTCTTGACCTTTAATGCTGAAATGTTTGCAGAATGTGTTATTTGCATTTTAAGAAACTGTGTGCATTGACAAAGACATGGCTAGTATAACAGGTGTTTCTTCATGTTAGTATGTGTAGCTAGTAGAAGTGATGGGTTCATGTCATACATATTTGAAATCAAATATTGGCATGTCTGACTGTTACTGCTTTCCAACTACAAATATCCACATAAACAACAATGGTTATATTTTAATAGTGTGTATTGTTTTGCATAATTTCAATTTCCGTTTGAATAGTTGTTTGACTACTCAGGCTAATTCTAGTCTAATTACTGCGAATGTGCCTGTGTTGGCCAATGCATGCTGAACGAATAAAACGAGATTCAGATTTTGTATTTCTATTTTTTTTATATTACTACTATATTTTTTACATTAAACCATGGCCATGCAAAGAACCATAAGTGACTGAGAGAAATAATTTAAAGTCATATAAATTCATAATATGCAGTCAATGACGAACATAGTTCTGGTCATGCTTGTGATATTTGATTACAAATACTGTTACAAAAAAGGCTAATGTAGTATTAAACCTTTTCACCCTGCAAGACTACAGAGCTAAACTGGAACTTTTTGCCTCCCTTTGAAAAAGGGTATACAATATAGAAATAAAGGTGGAAGTACGGGCACACTGGTTTTGAAGATGGAGTTAAGTGCTAACACAGTGATACTCTGACTCGAAGTCATCCATAACTGAGTCTTAATAAAGTCACAGGCTGAGAGGAGGGAACTTTATATAGCACACTGCCAAGCATGAAGGACTGCATTAACATACACACTCACCGACAGCATAAACGGCCTTCACACACATGCACACACTCACACACACTTCATTCAGATCAATCCCTCTCTCTTACACTGTCAACACACACTAGCTGTGCACACCCAACTCTCTCCTTATATCTGTCTGTCACACACATACAACCTTGTGCCTGTGGGGTCAATAAATCTCC
>VUQS01061869.1:0-10659 GCA_015108495.1 Heterochromis multidens
TTTCTCTGGTTGGGTGAGTTGTCTGTCAGACAGATTTTTCACCCACTTGTCCACATCCTCCGTGTACGCCTGGCATCCTTCTCTCTGCTGGCCATTAGGGACACTCTCCGTAGTATGCCGGTGTTTTTGACGCACAACAAGTAACTCAAACTTCCTTTGCTGCCTGGTCTTAGACTTTTCATGCTGTGCTAGACGAGCTCTCTCAGTGAATTCAATCACATTTTGAAGAGTTTTCTCATCTAGAAGCATTGTAAGTCTTTGTTGGATCTGTTCTTCTTTTGCTTTGAGCACGTCGATGGTAAAATTTGTTTGTCTCACCCGTTCGTTTATAAGGCTGGGGAATTCTGCAGTCAGCTGAGACTGAAGAAGTTACCAGTTGGTAAACGAAACGTTTCTCCCACTAAAAAACGCCACGTCCAGATGAACAGATTCAACTTTTTGGGATAGAGTTTTAAGTTTCCAGGGCTTTCCAAGCAATGCTGAATTAAGAAGATGGTGGCTAGTGACAATTTCACTGTCACTGCACACAGCAAAGTCTGCAGTTTTCACTTCACTCCAGATCATCTTATTGAGCTGAAAACATCTGAAGGGAAAAGGAAGTTAAGTAAAGGTGCTGTTCCGGTACTGTTTCAGTGGAATGATTACTCCATTCAGCCACGAAGACCAAGGGTATGGGACTGAGTAAGTAGACCTGAGCCAGATAACCCAGCAGCAGAAGATGAGCAGCCTATGGAATACAGTCCTGCTGTAGATCATGACGATTGCTCTGTCCCAGAACCTTCTCGCCTTGACATGGCAGTAAACGAAAACATTAAGTTAAAAGAAGAAATAGAAGCATTAGGGAAAGAGATGCAGGAACTCAAAGTTCAATCTACTTTTGGATTACAAAGAGTCCGCGGATCCAATGATGACATTCGATTCTACACAAGGTAAGCTAATACACTGCAAACTAGCTAGACATGTTACACAGAATAACAATTTAATTCAATTTTGAACAATATCGTAAATAACCTGTAATATTACTCTGTGATCTGTTACAATAGATTTGCAAATTACCATCACTTCATGATGTTTTGGGGGCTGATTGAGCCATCTGTCCAAAAAACGATTCACACATCAAGGGCCAAAGCTGCTGAGAGAAGGAACGAAACACTATCTGTTGTCCGTGCAACACACATGGTTTGTATTTGCAGATTTTCCTACTATATATTTATTATTTGTGCATTAAGGTTTTTGAGAAGGAACTATATGTCAAAGGAAAGGAATTTGCACAGAGGCCAAATGGAACATGGCCATATTTTGCACATGCAACAAATTTGAACACTGAACAGCTTGAACTGAAAACTTTTACAACACTTCAACTAGAACTCAGACAAATTACCACTGCTGCCCTACTTTTACACTATGAGGCTTGTCGTACTTCTTCATGGATCTGAAACAAATAGCCCTTACGGCAACCTCTCCAGTTACCCTGTCTCTGTTCCACACTAACAAAAACAAACACAGATTAAAACAATATGTACTTAAATACAAATAGAACATATTAAATTGGACATTCTCCACTTGAATGACTGGGGACGTCCGCAGATACTTCATTAGCACATTCATATACTATCACTTTCCAGGAATTTATTAGTTTATTAGAGTTTTAGCTAATGCTAGCCACAAAGTTTAAGGAATAGAAGACTCATCTTTGTATCCATGGATGTAAGACGAGGCATACATCTTAAACCCCTTCTCTAATTTACTTGTTGGTGTTTTGGATGGGCGATGTACATCAAAGCCATTTTTACACAGACTGGAAATGAGCCAGCCGCATTTCCGTGAACACGGAAGCTGGCGTGCAAGGTGTCTATACTGTAGGTCTTTACCTACACCTTGAGGAGGCTGTTGTGAGTTGGCACTATATAGATAAACTTGAATTGAACTGACATTGAATTAGTATGTCTTGTGTACTTATTGCATAGATATTTGTGTGTGTGTGTGTTGTATAAATTAAGGGGATATAGGAGCTAAATTAGAAAAAATAAAGGTTAATGGGCCTTGGTGTACTTTCAAGGACCACAGCATTCCACACAGAGAAAAGCTGAAAGTTTTCTTTATTCTGGTTCTTTCTTTGAAAAAAAATTTTTAATTACACAAAATGGGCAGATGCAACCATTATTCTGGAGTCTTCCTAAGCAACAAGAAGGTTCAAATTGTAAAGCTGAGAGTCAACAAAAAATTAACAGCCAAGCTAGAAGAAGTACACTGATTGATCACACTATAGTCAATGACACAGGGCTGCTAAAAAAAAAAAAGTTTAATTCATTAGACCTGCAATCTTTAACAGAGGGACACAATAACAAACTAATTTCTGAAATCTTCAGAGGAGGTAAAGCAGTTTCAACTCTCAATGCTTATATTTGCCACATGCTGTTGTTTATCAACTAAAATGGTTTCAGTTAATGTCGGAGTTGTGGTTTCAAGAAAGAAAACCTGTTTCAGTCACACCATGATGGGAGGGGAGGCTTTAATTCTGTGGATGGAATGCGAGAATGAAAATACCTGTAGGGTTTGACACAAGCAAGGGCCCGATGGCCCAGCGCCATTAAAAAAGTAAGTTGGTGGCCATTCGGGCCAGTGACATTATGCAGCAGTGCTGTGTGAACATGTGTGTCAGCTGGAGGAGGATACTGTTGCAAATGATTATCTAATCTGATATTAATTTGTAGTATTGATTACTATCTAAGTATCGATTTTTATTAATTTTTTTGACAACTCTAATTCATTATGAGTTTACCTGTAATGCTAATTGATGCTAACAGTTTTTTCTTGTAGTCAAAAAGGTTTCTTATGAGACTGCTTATGAGCTAGACTGCTGGCTTAGTTTGCAGAGGGTTTAGGTGGTTGATTCTCATCGAGTTATCTGCAGGCTTACAGTAGTCACCTCCAGGTTCTGTATATACACTATATTGCCAAAAGTATTTAGTCACCCATGGAAATCATTGAATTCAGGCGTTCCAATGACTTCCATGGCCACAGGTGTATAAAATCAAGCACCTTGGCATGCAGACTGTTTCTACAAACATTTGTGAAATAATGGCTCGCTCTCAAGAGCTCACTGAATTCAGGCTTGGTACCGTGATAGGATGCCGCCTGTGCACCAAATCCAGTCGTGAAATTTCCTCACTACTAAATATTCCACAGTCAACTGTTAGTGGTATTATAACAAAGTGGAAGCGACTGGGAACGACAGGAACTCAGCCAAGAAGTGGTAGGCCACATAAATTCTTAGAGCGGGGTCAGTGGATGCTAATGCGCATAGTGCACAGATGCCCATGGCACTACATCAGAGCAGTGAAAGGACCAAAGGTGGAATGTAACTAATAATATTTATTTAAGTAACATATTATTCACTGGGGCCCAGCACCTTTGCTGGAGTGTGAATCAGTGTTAGTGGACAACAACCACATAGTTTAGGTATGTGTATTTATTTAACCATTATGATAACATTTAGACCATTTAAAGTCAAGGATATTTAGTCTTGACATTGATGTGTTCTTACTCTTTATTTTAAAGTCATTTTTATAAGCTTATGTAAATGTGATACCAACCTCCTGAGGGTTTTTTGGGCTGCATACCATAAAGCTGTCAATATAAGCTGGCTTGAGAGAAATCGTGTTAGTGAGGACCTTTATACAGGAAATATATACAAACAGCTTTCATTTAGAGAAAGAGGGATATATTCTGGAAGAAATAGGACTTTTGCTCACTGGAAAGGGATACTAGTACCCTCTCTCTTGCTTTCTCTGAAACACACATATAGGTTCTCTAAACACTGTATGTATAATAAAGTTGACCTGTTGTTAAAACAAACAAATAAGCAAACAAAAAACAAATTGGCAGGTCTGTTGTGCCCCAAGAAAAAGCTTCTAAGTAGCATTTTTAATGAGAAGGCAGTGTTATCAATACTTTTTTATGGCACCAAACTAGTGTGTCTAATTTGCTTATTGATTGCACTTGGGTAGCTGATGCCTAACACTGCTGTGCCATAGAAGTGCCTGATAATGAGCTGTTTCCAAAACCTTGAAGCATAAACAAAGCAGTCCTACAGTACAAACGGATTCTTCACAATAATTTTCATGACTTTTACCAATCACATGTAGCACCATGTCACACAGAGATTTAGTTAGGTATTTTTTCTCACTGTTTTGCAGAGTCAGAACATAAAACTCCTGGCAAGAAAATGAGCAGAGCTCGTCCCTATATCTTTAGACACAAGTAGCTTTAAGACTTTTATCTTTGTCACGCAACGATGGCTTTTACAATCTGATATATTTTTCCTGGAAATAAATGTGAATGAAGATAGCTTTCTTTTTGTAATTTGCCATTCTTTCTGACTATTAACAAATACCTTTGAAAGCCCAAACCTGCCTAATACAGTACAACATTGTCGATTCTTTGATTATAATTATTGTTTGATAATAATGATTATATTTACATTATCCTAAAAAATTACCTGGAAGGAGTGGTTGATGCCAAGTTCTCTGAGATTTGAGTGTGTTACGCTTGAGGAAGAACTGGAAGAATCCACTTATAAGCTGTATTTTTCATGTCTGCGCCTGTCTTGTTGCTTTCACCTTGTTTGTGCCATGATGAGATAAGGTGTGTTGCTGAATCAGTGGATATGCTGATTCGATGGAGCAGCACAATTTTATTGCTAATTTTGGCACAAAATAGAATTTGCATTTAAACCATCTGTGACTTCTTGACATTCACAGGTAGTTTTCATGGCTCTGGTAGCCACGCACATACACAACTCTCCAAAATCACTAAACACCTTTCTTTTATATTATCTTTTTCCATTTGCTACATATATAACCTATATAAAGTGCTTTAACAGTTTATTAGACCACCTGTCAAAAACAAGAAAACAAAAATCAAATTTTAAGAAATCAAAAACTTGTTTAAAACTAAAAATTGCTGAATTCACTGAACTGAATTCACGTTTTTATACCCAAATTTGAGCTGGCACACTGTTTAGAAGTTAATAAACCTTAACATTCAACCACTACAACTAATTTGTCTGTAAATAACTGTAATTTGGCATCTTGATTAAAAGATAATAATTTGCTTTACTATTTTTCCTTTTTTTGTAAAATAGTAAATTTAAAAAGTCATGTATAACAATAGTAATTATATTTTAGTATTAAAAATAGAATTTTGATTAAAGAGCTTGTGCATACTGGTGGACTATATGTATTTATAGGAGATTCCCTTTCAGATCTAAAAATTTTAGGAGGCAGTTATGTAAATGAAGCACACACAAACGTGGTTTAGCAAGGTTTGCGGCACACAATTTACCACAAAAAAGCATGTCTTACTTTGTACCTGATGTGGTTTTGATAGTTGCCCCTGTGAGTGTTCATTTATTTGGAATGAGAGAGGGAGATGTTATCTCGAGTGCATAACTGGCAAAGATGGATGGAACTGCTCAAAGCTGTGAGTGCAGTGCCAAAACTTTTGCTCTCCCATGTAACTCTTCATTAAGTTCTCACCCTGCATATTCAGAGCCAAGCCTACCATATTTCTGCTCTTTAGTAATACTATTATCTTGAAGAAGCAGACCAGAACTTAATTGAACTGAATGTCAACTGAACGGAATGTCAAAGGAAGGAGGGGAATCCCCATACAAGAAGCTGTAGAAAGTGCCTACAGTCTCAAACAGCCTACAGAAAATAACAAGGGCGATGCACACATTTATACACGTGGCACAGTAATGCTATCTTCTTGGGGTCTTCTTATTTATATGATTTGTCAGAGAGAAACATATCCCTCAAACCTGCTTTTATGTGTTGTTTTGCTAGCATGTTACTCACGCCTCATTGGGTCTGTTTGTTTTTGGCTGCGTCTTTGTTAGTGGATCACCCACAAAACTCTCCACTCCCATTTGCACAATTTTGCAATTGCAAGCTCACACTAATTTCCCCTGCTTAGGAAATCAGGAAGAGCTAAAAAAATTTGTCCTCTGGAGTGTAAAACCTGGTTGAAGTGGGCTGAAATGAGCCTAATTCAGAGATATATGTTTAATCAGTATTGGAAGTCAGAACCTAAAAAGACTAGTGATGTAGTGGGTAGAGGTATTTTACTCTTATACATTAAAATATGTAATTTAGGCTTGGGCAGCATATGAAGGCCTAATTCCCACCACAGTATTGCTAGTAGTTCTATTTTTAGTCTACTTGGAACCCACAGGGCATTACACATAAAACATTAAGCAATGGATGAAGTCACCAAAAGTAGTCAGAATATGGTTAATAATACAGAATTGACAACAATTCACATAAGCCATGTGGGTTATAGCATAGCTTCTTTTAGCTTGTTGCTTATAAGCAATTCAGCAACAACACTGTTGTGGTGAGGCTACGATAGAGGGATAACAAACCAGCCACAGACAACAGTGGCTTCTAGGAGAAGTAATCCAAAACAAATTTGTCAAACTGGTCGAACTGGAAAGGTTACTGCTGAGCACTACAGCAGCCAGTATATTATGGAACAATATATCCTTGTGATTTACCATTCAAATTTTTATATGTGGTGAGGCTGTTTCTCTTGCAGGCTATCATACAATGTTGGAACATCGTAAACAACAACTGAAGCCAATGAAAATACTTTCAGCAGCTTTTTCCTGTACTTTATTTATTTATTTTTTAGTTTATAATAAGATGCACATATCCTGGGAACATTGTAGAAAGGGTGTTTTGAAAGTAGCCACAGGACCGACCTAGGGAATGCACATAACGTTAGGCATCTGAACAGACGCACATTAAACACTGAGCCTTAACACACAAATTGCTTTCAGCTTAGTCAGTACCACTCCATGTAGCTATAAATATGCAACTCCCAAAAAACATGTCACATGGAGAACAGGTGCCACCTGCATAGTTCAGTAATGCAACACTAGTAGTACTGAAAACATATGAAGTTGTCACAAGAACAAAATACCATGCATTTATAAATACTGTAGTGCCATTTGTGATTCTGTAAATAGTTTCCACATGCATACAGCAATAAATTCCTAAAAACTAAGAAACATAGGTTTCGGGGGGGGGGGGTCACTGTGACTCATTTTGGTGAGTCATTTCAGATATTGATCTTTTCACAAGAACATGGATTTACCCTCCATATTTTCACTTTGAACTCTGTACAAGCACATCACCCTTTAAGCCAGGTGCTGTCAGTTTGAACAGTTGCGCAAAGGCATTTTCACACTGTAGACAAAGGAGTCACAGAACAATGGACTAAACAGCTCTTTTCAGCTACGTTTCTTCTTTATTTAGAGTCGCTGACATCATTTACAAGTGGAGCTTCACGTATAAAAATGTTTATATTTAGTGTCTTTCTGTGACTTAAATACCGTGAAGACTTTCTCCTTTCTAAACTTTCTCATTCTCAGAATTACTTCCTCTTCCTTGAGAGGAAGACCTGGAGAGAGGAAGAGAGAGAGGTGTTGTTTTAGCCTTGTGTTATAAAGTATAAGTATAAATGCCCCCTTCTGGAAGAGTAAACTTAAGAATTGAGCTGTGTTATGCAGTTTTTGATTCCCACGAAAGTCCTTCCAGCAGGAGTTATGCTGGTCATGAGAGTTTAGTTTCATATTCTTTGAAGTGAGCCATACCTTAAAGAAGGTGTTCATAGAGAGGTCTGGTAACTTGTATGGTGGGAATAGTATTGGTTGTAACCTAATTGCCAATAAATAAGAAAAGGGTGATCCAAGGTCCCCAGAATTCAGATACAGTGTCAAAATTAAGAAAGTTTTAACTATTTCATGCAGTTGCCTTGACTGTCCTTTTTTTCATGTGCGTAGATTTGTTTGTTCAGCGAATGTGATTTCAGTTCAGTTTTGTTCTTCACATGGCTGCTGGGAACCTGTAGTTTCAAGAATGGGGAGGAGGGAATTTTTCCTCTGGCAGTAAGATGTGTATAGCTTCAACTTTCAGCCATTTCATCTCAACCAGAACAAGTTGGTGCAGGAGCATGGAATGTCCCATATAGTAATTTGCATATAAGTAGTATTAGTAACACAGCTTCAAAGAAT
The DNA here is from genome assembly GCA_015108495.1 of Heterochromis multidens. NCBI lineage: Eukaryota > Metazoa > Chordata > Actinopteri > Cichliformes > Cichlidae > Heterochromis > Heterochromis multidens. The sequence goes on from VUQS01061869.1 coordinate 8,081, forward strand.
TTCAGTTAGCAATTAATTGATCAAGTATACCACAGTCATTTGGAAAAAATAAAAAGCTGTGTGGTAAATTGTAAAGGAAAATTCTTGGTAAGTACACTTTCAAACATCAAAGCAAATTGCCTCTGGGCCAGCCATGTTAGGGGTTGCACCCATACATTCAGTTATGCAGAGAGAGAGATTTTAGGCTCTAAAGTGAATAAAATTCAGGCTTTATGATGATTAGTTGGATGGTATCTTTCCTCTTCTTCATCTTCTGTTTCTTCATCCCTAGTTTTGGGAGCAGAGGTCAGCAGCAGAGTGTCTGCATGGACTTCTTCATCATCTGACTGGATCACAGGTGTGTCCATGCCACTCACGCTGCTATCACTGGAAGTAGATGATGTAGAAGAAATGCGAGACTGCGAGCCACGGTACGGCTCATTTTGTCGTTTCAGAGATGCATACTCCCTGTAGACAACCTCTGCATCTTCATCGTCTTCCTCGCCTTCTGCAATTAAAGGGTGTTAGAACATGTTGGTATCTGTCACTATTTTTAAAATCTGAACAGACAAAATCATAAAGAGGCTGTGAGTTTGATCAGGTTCACCCAATATGTCCCAAAATGTCATATAAAGCCTTTAATTTTTGACCCAAAGTGTCCTGCAATGTTATTGTAACTCAAGTAAGTTTTGTCCAAAGAAGTAGCCAAAAATGTCAATGTACCTGAATAATAGAACATATGAATCAAAACCACTGTTTCAGTACAGCATAGTATTGTGTTTTGGCCAAAAAACAGTTTTGCACCACAATGTCCTTTTTGTTTTTTTCAAGTTTTTAGTCAATAAATCTAGTCTATTTTCCAATTCTCATCATGTCACCGGAATATCATAACTCTCGAAATGCTGGTCCTAGGCCCAGAGTAAGTGGTGTGCTTTAAAAATGCCTGCATGGGAAATTTATATACAAGAATGGCTTTTGGACAGTATAGTGGCAGCAGATTGATTGTGCCTGAGAGGCAAACAGTGCACCTGGTAGTGGGGACGCCAGAGCTCCCTCATCTGCTTCTGAGCCTGAGTTGAGGAACACATCAAGGGCTTCATGATCTGATACGTCCATCAGGTCCATCTGCTCAAGGGCATCCACATTCACCTCCATAGAAGAGATACTTCCCATGGGGGCTGCATCAACAGCATATAATTCACACACACACACACACACACACATATATATATATATATATAAAATAAAAAATGATAAACACAATACTAGCTTCAATGTTACTATTACTTCATCAGGTGTGTGTGTGTGTGTGTGTGTGTGTGTGTGTGTGTGTGTGTGTGTGTGTGTGTTAAATAGTAATAATAATAATACTCACGTTTTCTGTGGTCAATCTGCAACTGGCCAGTGGGCAAATAATTGTCCATGTCATGCTGGTAGACCTCTTCGAAAAAGCGCTGTCTCTCTCTCAGTTTCAGATGCTGAGCAGAGTCATTGTCTACCAGCCTCTGAGTCTTGTCTGTCTCAGCTGACCAAGCAAAGAAGAAACATAACAAAACACACTAAAGCACTGGCTTCATATTCATTTCAGTGTAGTACTGTACTGTGTTGTGTTCAGTAATTCTTAAAAAAAAAAATAGGAACAGAAGGTGTGGTCTCTTTTCTGGGGCCCAAAATTTATTTTTTCTTGATAGAAGAAGTCTCTAGGAGGGCAGCTCTTCCGAGAGCAACATAATCTATTAGTCAAATAAACATAATATGAATGGTCAGTATTAGTGAAGTAGTTACATAAATCAACCTACAATGATGCTTACAACCTCATATTTTTCTTTTAGATGGAGTTAGGTAAAACCACTTTTTCATGAAAGTTGGTGCAGAGGTGAGACATGGTCATAGGAAAATCCCATTCAGCTTTAGTGTCTGCATGGTAGTTGATATGAAGTGTGTTACACACCTCATATGAGATGCCGTGCTAGCAGTAACTTAGAAAGAAAATCCATTACACATACAGTACATCAACAAAATTTCTGAATGCATAATGAGACAAAGAGACAACATTTTTTTATTCTTTTTTTTAATTCCAAGCCATACCATGAAACAGAAGACATATGCCAAATAAATTCCTGAAATGTGAATGTAGCTTGCCTGTCAGACTGGTAAATACAGAGCATCTGGAAAGTATTCACAGCACTTCACTTGTTCCACATTTTGTCATGTTACAGCCTTATTCCAAAATGGATTAAATTCATAAAAATAAAATAATTCTCATGTAGCCCCGTTCACTGGGGTTACTTGCGTAGTAGCATTCCAACAGTTCCCTGTTCTCATCTCTTGCCCACTTGTGCCTTCTTGTTCCAGTAGCCCACTTCTCATCAGTATGTCCTGGTTCCTCAACAACTGACGCGGACCTTGTTAATCCAGGCGACGTCCGAACCGGTATGGCTTCAATTATGTGTCTCTCGCTCATGTTCCGAGGTAGGCTGTTGTGTAGTATGGGGGCCCTAGCCTGGGGGCCCTTACTGGATGCACGCCCTGGTCGGGGTTCGAACCCCGCCCTCTCGCTCCGAAGTCAGGTAGTGTTTCCACTACGCCATCCACCTGCT
>VUQS01061870.1:0-13212 GCA_015108495.1 Heterochromis multidens
GGCCTGGCCTCCACAGTCACCTGACCTAAACCCAATCGAGATGGTTTGGGATAAGATGGACCGCAGAGTGAAGGCACAAGGCCAACAAGTGCTCAGCATCTCTGGGAACTCCTTCAAGACTGTTGTGACAACCATTTCAGGTGACTACCTCATGAAGCTCATTGAGAGAAGGCCAAGAGAGTGCAAAGCAGTGATCAAAGCAAAGGGTGGCTATTTTGAAGAATCTAAGATATAAAACAAGTTTTGGGTTATTTCACACTTTCTTGTTTACTACATAATTCCATGTGTGTTCATTCATAGTTTTGATGCCTTCAGTGAGAATCTACAATGTAAATAGTCATGAAAATAAAGAAAAAACATTGAATGGGAAGGTGTGTCCAAACTTTTGACTGGTGGTGTACGTACCTGAAATTTTGACTTACAGTTCACATTTTCAAGCTTCCATAAGTTTCATAAGTTTGTGAGTTTGTTCCAATTTGTGAACACACCAAGCAGGAGGGGTTTGTTTTTTGTCAAGACTGGGACATCTATATGATCCTCCACAAAAGTGTTGTATATGTATTGAAATGCCTATAACATAATATAACTTAATTGAAAATGTATATATTAGAGGGACAGGTCAGGTTGAGCGGTTTGGAGACAGTCAGAGGTAGGTTTGAGATGGTTTGGACATGTGCAGAAGAGGGATAATGGATATAATGGACAAAGGATGTTGAAGATGGAGCTGCCAGGCAGGACGAAAAGAGGAAGACCACAGAGAAGATTCAAGGATGACATGCAGAGGGTTGGTGTGACAGAAGAGGATGCTAGGGACAGGGTCAAATAGGGCAAGTGATCCACTGTGGCAACGCCTAAAGTGAGCAGGCCAAAAAGAAGAGGATGAGAGGAAGATGCAACTTCTTCAGTCAAGCCCCCATATTAAATACGCCACAAGGATGCTGACAAGATGGAAATATGGTCAACCCAAATGGCTGCTTCAATTTTAACAAACTCTAATAAGATTAAAAAAGAAAAAAAAAAAAAGTAAAACTTCAGATGGTAGTGATTTATTTATTCTGTCATATTATGAATGCCAGCCACAACCAAACCACACTTATTCAAGCTGTCACATCCTGTCCACATCTGAGTAAATTGTATGGAAGACAGTTTGTTCACATGAAATGCTGCAACAGAGCAATTCCTGAAGATAAAAGTTATTCACAACACTTTGTGTTTAGAAATGTCCAACAGAATCTTTCCCCTATTTTAATCCAAACATCATAACCTTAAGAAGGATGCACCACATTAAAATGTAAACTTTGATGTCAGAGTGCAAGTAGTTTAAAGGCATTTTAAGATAACACAGCAGATATAACTAGAAAAAAAAATATCTAATGATTTAGAAAAAGGGCAACAGCTGTGTGTCTGGCCTTTGACTTTGACAAAAAAAGAAAAAAAAGGCAAACATTTGATGTGCTACACCATTAATAAAAAGTTTGATCTTTAAAGAGAGACAGTGAGGCTTGTTTGTAACAGGTAATTTGTACTTATTTACCTCAAATTTAACAACAATTGTTTAAAATCTAATTTGTGGTCACTAATTTTATTTGTAGTAATGACAAAAGATTGCAAATTTTGTACAGGAATAGATCAATTTAACATCAGATCCTATACATGTACTGTCACTTTGTTTGTTCCCCACTGAGATCTTGTGTAAAAAATAAAAAATGAACCCCCTTATAACTCACCTAATTATTCATGCTTTACAGATTGTGACAGCTTCACTGTAGAGACAACTAGTGCTCAAACAATTCACTGATTAAATCAAACCTGACATGAACTTTGAGAATAAAGCGTGTCATTAACCCCCCCCACACACACACACACAAAAAAAAAACCAAGCATTTATTAGTTCCAACTTCTCAAATGTGCGTGTTTGTGACAGAGATTATAGTGTTCGTCTTTGGGTCTTTAATCACTTAGAAAGAAAAAAAAAAAACAATTCAAAGATGCTGTGGGCTCTTGGAACTTGAAATTAATTCAACAATTAACCCGTCACTTACTCAGAAACACTATTTCTAGTAGACATTTAAAGCCTTGTAAGATTATTTTCCCCCCTTATGTATTCAAAGTGTTCACAGCAACTAACGTGATGCTTATTTATTGGACATTTTTCTGTTTGGCTTATTGAACTGAAAAACTTCTCTCATAGTTTATACTAGTATGCAACATCCAGTCTGAGCAGTGCTTGTTATTGCACCAGGAGTACAGTCTACACTGACCTGAGGTTAATCCAATAATTTGGGATTTTCAAGGTTAACTTCATTTAAAAGCTCTATATACACTAGACTTGTTAAACTCTCATTAAAACTAAATACATGCTTATGACTGTTAAGCTAACTGAAGTTTTAATCACGACAATATTAGAATAATAGGTGGCTTTTATAGTGTAGTGTTTGCTACACCCTGGGTAGGATAAGAAAATAGTGCTATTAATTGCATAAAAGGTTTACAGCACCTGTTAGATATATTAAAACATTTATATTTAGAAGCAGCTTCTACAAATATGCAAATAAATCAAACACACAGACACACACAGACACACACACACACACACACCAAACACCTGAGCATCTGGGAACTCTTAAGCTGAGGACAAATATGGAGTTTTCAGGTTATGTTGCTTAAATAGAAGTAAATACTGACAGTGGTTGAGGTTCAGGTGGGGAGGCTTGTGTAGTGTGCTTATTTTAAACCTTCCATTCACATCTAATGGTTAGTACTTCATTAAAATAACTACACTCTTAATAGAGAGAATAATGTGAAAGCTAATATTAGAGTAAGACTAGGTTTTCTGCTACTGGCGAACGAGCATATGCTGTCATGATACTTGTTTATAAATGCCATGACACGAGAGAGAAAAAGCTATGCATGACCACAGGTGTTCATAGTGACTTTGGGTTATGCTGGGATCAAACTGCATTTCATCTAAAAGTGGCTTATAGGCCAATAGTGACTGACAGCATGAAATTTACGGTCCTGTGATTAGGCATGGCACAGGTTTCCACTGGACCCGCAGGAGGCAGCGATAGTGCAGTTCTTCAGGATGGGGCTGAAGTGGGAGGCTGTGCTGGGGCCAGCCTCTCTGGGAGGGAAAGGCTTCATGGTGGAAAGGATGAGGGCCAGGCAGTCTGCTACGTTTTTGTTCGGGGCACAGGCCAGAGCTGGTGTGTGGCCTGCATAGGATTAAAAGGCAAATCATTAACTCACACAGTCCTCCACAGGCTGAACATACCTGCTTTGGTATTCTAATCACAGAAATATAATCCCGACTTACCTTCCTCATCTACAGCCATGACCGCTGCTCCCCTGCTCAGTAACACCTGCACCACAGTCGCCAGACCTTTCCTTGCTGCAATGTGAAGGGGCCTGCATGAGAATAAGAGGTCTGACTACAGTGCACTGAGGATAAATTAAAACTACAGCAGGAATTTTTTTTTTTCAGACCCGACATTTTGACTCATTACAATAGGAAAAGCACAGGTGTGTTAATAATGGCTGGAGTTCACTTAGAGAAGCTCTGTAACTGCTTACTGGAAAACTTAATTGAAGTGTGCCATCATTCCACGCTTTCCTTACTCTGCAGTGAAAAACATCTATCAAGACTTCAAATGCTCAGAGGACATGTCAGCATCCATGCTGGCTGATTACATTATTCATAAATTCCAAGCTAAATATTTCCATAATTTCACGATTCACATTGTAAACAGTGGCAGTATTTTCAGTTTAGCATGCATGTACAGTGGGAAACCACTGGTTATCACGTGATAACTTACAGTCATGCTAAAGAGAAAGTTCACCCTCTATCATTTCTAAGGTTTTACATAATGACATAATAAAAAAATGATCTAGTCTGTCTAAAATTAGGTAAATGCAAGCTGAGTTGAACAACAATATATGACTTATTACATTGTGTCATTATCTAACAAAAACTAAGAGGAAAATGTAGAAACAGTGTGTGATTCATTAGCATGTAGAACAAACAGCAGCAAATAACTTGACGTAACCGTTTTCTGTATGACTTCATCAGTCTCTCAGATCACTGTGGAGGAATTCTGGCCCACTCTTCTTTACAACACTGTTTCAGTTCATTGAGTTTTGTACAGCTCTTTTAAGGTCCCTCCATAGCATTTCAATCAGGTTGAGGTCTGGACTATGACTGGACCATTGCAACACCTTGATTCTTTTCTTTTTTAGCCATTCTGTTGTAGATATTCTGCTGTGCTCGGAATCTTTGTCCTGGTGCATGACCCAGTTTGGCCCAAGTTTTAGCTGTCAGACAGATGGTCTCACATCTGACTCTAGAATACTTTGGTGTACAGAGGAGTTCATGGTTGACCCAATGACTGCAATTGGTATGAGGCATTTGTGCTGATATACTGTGTTTGGTTTTTGCTAAACATCTCCACTTTGGTCTCATCTGTCCCAAGGACATTGTTCCAAAACTCTTGTGGTTTGTTTTGATGCAACTTTGCAAACCTAAGCCGTGCTGCCATGTTCTTTTACTGATTTTACTGTCATTAACTTTAACATTTAACATGCTAACTGAGGACTATAGATTCTGAGATGTAGTTCTTGGGTTATTGCAGTTTCTCTAAGCATTGCATGGTCTGAGCTTGGGGTGAATTTGCTGGGACGTCCACTCCTGGGAAAATTAGCAGGTGTCTTGAATGTTTTCCACTTGTAAATCTCTTAGTGCAGAATGACTGACTTCAAATTGTTTGAAAATGACCTTCTAACCTTTTCCAGATTAATGAGCAGCAACAGTTTATTCTCTAAAATCATTGCTGATGTCTTTCCTCTTTGGCATTGTGTTAACACACACCTGAATCCTCCTGACCACCAAACTGCCAAACCTCCATTTTTATAGAGAGGCCCACGTTTGCTGAGGATCAGTTAACCAACTGCATTTAATTAGCAGAACCTGGTTGCTGCTTACCCTCTTAATTCCTGTGGAAGCAGTAAGAGTGTACTTAGCTTTTTGGTTCTGCATTTTGGCTTAATTTTTTTAAACAAACAATGACACAGTATAACATGTCATGTCTTGTTGTTCACCTGACATTTTATTTACTCAATTTTAAAACCTGCTAAAGATAAGACAATTTTTTTATTATGTCCTGATATGTAAAACCTTGTACTTTCTTTTTTACCATGACTTTATGTTTCAGGGCTTCCAGTATTTTTTTTTTTTTTTAAAACAAAATTTCTAAAAAAGCTAATCGTCATCAGACAGTGGTTTCGAGATTGAATTTCAGCAAATGCGTTCCCTTTTTTGCTCTCCACACAGACTCTTAACCTGCAACATGATCGGCCAGTACTACTCGGACTGCAAACAGAAAACAGAAAAATTCTGGTGCCAAAAATCTTCCACTACAGATTCTGCATTTTCATATGCAGATAACTGTTTATGGAGAATAACTGGGTGCTGCGTGAAGACAACTCACATTTGGAGAGCGTTGTTTCTTGCATTTATGAGTGAGGAGTCAGTGATCTCTCCCAGGATCAACAAGGCACACATCTCATGACCCTGCAAAGTAAAGCACATTGGACTCATGCTGTTAAAACCGTCTGTAATGTAAATAAATGTTTCATTTGGTGAATTTAAACACTGGTACTTAGTATTATGAGCCACTGCTTGATTTTCATGCATTACATTTTTAATCACCTTATGTGACTGATGTTAAAATCATCTCCTGCTACACTCATGCAAATATTTGTGTGACACTGCATGCATATAGTGCACCCATTTGTGTGTGTATGGGACCTTTCTGCAGGCTAAGTGAAGGGCTGTGTTATTATTGACATCAACCAGGGTCAGGTCTGGCATCGCCTTGTGCAGTAAGAACTCTGAAATACATAAAAATAAACATCAAACCCAGACTACTACATCTCAAGCTTTTGGTTGGTGTTTTCATGTGATAGTGCAACAGTGGAACAAACTGGTTTATTGAGGACTGTGAAAATCAAAACCACAAGAGAAATGTGCTAAAAGACGCTACTGTAACAAGCTCCCCGGCTCAAAATGGTCTTGGTAGATTTTAAAGGTTTCCTAGGTGCAGAAAGAAACAAAAACATTTTAACAGATCTCGTTTCACACATACCAACAGCCCTGGTCTGTCCATAGGCAGCAGCAACCATCAGAGCAGAGCATCCACAGTGGTCCACAGCATTAACCTGTGCTCCCTGGGCCAGAACCAGCTGGAGCCCAGCAACGTTTCCTGAATATGCAGCTGCATGCAGTGGGGTCCTAAACTCAAGCAACATACACATCAAAATACCAAATGAGTAGACATATTCACGGCCCACATAAGAGAAAATACTATTAGTTTAGTGAAAGGTGATAACTAGTAGCTCTAGTAGTAGTAGTATCAGTATCTCCTCAGTAGCCAGAGTTTGTTTATATAATATAGAGAAAATAAAGTCACACTTTACATCTCACATTAAGCCACAATTTTAAACAGATTATTTTAGCTCGAGGGATATCCTGAAACCTGAAAATGGGTAGTAATCATATCAAAAAATAATTTGACTGGTGTAACATGAATGTTTGAAAATGTATGCAAAGTATAAAATAAACCTAAAACTATTACATTAACTTTATACTGACACCTACTGGCAGTGTTGTATGAGATAGATTTGAAAATGAAAATCACCTACCTTCCTTTGGCATCACTAACGCTGACAATTTGAGGGCCAACGGTCTGCACTAGAAGTCCAGCCGCAGAATCATGTCCATTAACTCTGCATGTAATTAATAATAAATTTATTGTAAATGATGTCTAAAAAGCATGTGTATGTACATAATTATGGTACTCACAGAGCACAGTGCAATGGGGTGAAGAGACTTCCTTCCTGGATGCTAAAAAGTTTGCTTTCAAGTAAAATGTGTAAACATCTTTCATGACCTGAAAAAGGCAGGAAACAAAAGGACACATAATTGATGTTTAAATCTTTATTAAAATTACTTAATGCACTATAAAACACACAGTCCATTCCATGCTCTAATGTCTCACCATGGTAGGCAGCCCAGTGGGTGGGCGTGTAACCTTTGTAGTCCAACATGGAGTCCAGAGGGTCAGCTTTTGTTGCAGCCTTTAGCAAAGTGCGGAGCAGCTCCGTGTGACCACAGGATGCTGCGAGGTGCAGCGGGGTCCTTCCCTGAGAGTCCCTGCAAAGAGCAGAAGCCCCATGTTCCAGCAGAGCAGATACACACTCCTCAGTGCCCAGCATGACCTGCAGGATGAGGACACAAGATATCATGTGAGGGTGGCAGTAAATGTCTGATCTTTTATTTGCAATAATTGTTGAGTACAATGAAAAAAGTGATGTGTGACATGCACCCACTCACAGCTCTGTGTAATGCAGTAAAGCCATGTTTGTCTGCAGCATCAGGCTTTGTATTTTTCTCCAGCAGCATGTGGACGCAGTCGGTGTGACATCCGAGAGCTGCCAGCATGAGAGCCGTCCTGAAAAACAAACAAACACAATTCAGTTGTTTATGGGTCAGCAGGCACAATACTGTCACTTCTACTATTGGCTGATTTAGACTTCTGTGGTGAATCTTTGTAAAGCCTAGGTGTGACCTACGTAAGTGCCCGACGCTATGCTTGTGCTTGGTGAATTATGTGGTCATGTCCTGGTGTTTTATATGCAGTGCCAGCCACAACAGTGCTAGATCCTCATGGGTACCCACTCTTTGTGGTGGTCAGTCCCCCCCCCAAAGGCAAACATATTTGGCTCGAGTTTTTCCACTTTTCTTTGCACACTCCCTCACTTCCATTCCAATAGTTTCAGCAATCTCCTTTTTTAAACAGGAATTTGCTGATATCTGTGAGTCCTTATATTGATGCTATGATTGGTATTTTCTCACTGAAAAATTCAAAAACTAGCCAGAATAGCCAGAAATGCACAGGAGGAATCGACGGTAGTGAACAGGCCAATCACAATAGTTGCGGGCTGCGTCGTACTTTCGGCGTAGATTTAACACAGAAGTATAAATCCCCTGCATGTCAGATTGAAAATAGCAAATACATGGTGTTTTGTATGCTCTTATGCATTTGCCATGCTTTGTAACTGTTCAATACTTAATCATCTATCTTTTTATTGTTTTGCTACCTAAAAAAAAGACAATGTATTGCCAATATACTCGACTATTGCTAAAAAAATCTGATAAAATCTGTTCCTTTAGGTTTTTACCTTGTTATCACCCAATCAGTATCAATTTAATGAAAATGAAAACTCATTGGATCATTGATTCCCAGCCACTCCTGTAGTGTATTTATTTTACAATTGTCATGTCACAAAAACAAATCTGACATCCCTCAAATCACCATGTTGGGCATTTATGTTTCTAAAAAATAAAATCACAAAGAAATTAAAATGCAAAATGACTCACTGTCCCTGTGCGTCTGGACTGTCAATGATGTCAGCACTTTGTTCCATGTTAACCAAAAGAAGGACACAGTCCACTTGACCCTCAGCAGCTGCTCGAGCAGAAGGAACACAAAGATAAAACCACATTTGTTCTTAAATTAAAAAAAAAAAGAAAATCTTAACCACAAAGTTGCATGGTTTACTCTCAGAACAACATCCATCCAAAACCATCAATGGGGTACTAAAGCTTGCAACATAAATACACTCTTATCTTATGGGCACAAACATGTACTGGGGTGTGCACACACACCTGCAGCATGGAGAGCTGTCCACTTGTGCTTGTGCTCCTTCAGTGTGTAAGAGGCTTGATGTTTCAATAGTACTTCCACACATGGGGAGAAGCCTTTCTGAGCAGCGAGGTGGAGGGCAGTTTGGCCTTCGATGTCCCGCACGTCCAGACTCACTAATGTCTCACAAAGCAAATGCAGAGCTTCACAGTGACCAAAATATGCCTGTAGTGACAAAATGCATGAGGGCAATACAATTAAAAGCATGTAAATTAACAGGAATTCTTTAAAATTTGCATCATTTTTGGGGTTTTTATTTTATACTCACAGCTAAGTGCAGAGGACTGACTGGAATATTACTTTCAGCCTCCTCAAGACAGTTGAAAGAAATTTCCAAGAGCTGTAAAGGTAACAGAATTTCAAATTAGTCCAGATTGCAGTCAGTTAAAAAGAAGATATATAAACAAATAAAAATCATAAGAACTACTGACCAGTTCTAGATGTTGTTTGTTCCCATAAGCTGCTGCATAGTGGACAGCACTGTACCCTTTACTGTTCTTCAGAGTTGGGTTCGCCCCGTTGTCAAGCAAGTAGTCTAAACACCTGAACAAAAGAAGTTCACAGTCTGCATATGTACTCAAACATTACAAGTGTTAAATATTCATTACATCAGACTTCCTGTGTCTTTGGGAAGTAATGTCAGGTTCCATCAAATAAAAAAAAAGAAACGTTCGTTCCTCTCACTCTAGCAGGTTATGACATATGGCTGCATTCCCTGAGCCTGGTTCTGCTGGAAGTCTTTTCCTGTTTAAAGGGTTTTTTTCTTCCCACTGTTGCCATGTGCCTGCTCATAGGGGTTCATTAGGTCTATCTATAATGCTGTAGGGTCTTACATGATAAAGGTACCTTCTAGTGCAATGAGACAACCATTGTTGGGACTTGGCACTGTACATAGTAAAGAAATCTGTATTTTCAAAACAACCACAGCAGTTCTTTACATTAAATTGTGTAACATATGTGGTCTGATTTTTACATTTTCATTCTGTTTGATCTGGGTTCACAGACTGGGTTCTGATTTGTATTTTTGACTTTTTCCTGACCTCTGACTTTGTTATCAACTCTTTAAATAATTTCTAAAAAATAAGATTACCTAAAGTTACCCAAACCACTTCCAATGGCTTGGGTAACTTCAAAATTTGAATTACTGTAGATTCTGCACGGTAAAGCACACACAGTATAATATATAAATAAAAAAGTTAATTTATTCATTTGTATATAACTATATTATGTGACTTACAGAGAGGCTTCATGTTGCTTTTCCACATTGAGGTCTGAGTCAGAGTTTGTGCCCCCTCTGTGGAAAAAAAGATAAGTACTTTTTAAATTTAAAATATGGACAAAACACACTCACTGGCCACTTCATTAGTTACACTTTGCTAGCACCTAAATGGACCTCTTTTTGCCTTCAGAACTGCCTCTTTTTTCTTCACGGCACAGATTCAACAAGGTGCTAGAAACATTCCTGATATTTTGGTCCATATTGATATGATAGCGTCACATAATTGCTGCAGATTTGTCAGCTGCACATCCATGATGTTAATCTCCTGTTCTACCACATCCCAAAGGTGCTCTATTGGTTTGAGATCTGGTGACTGTGGAGGACAATTGAGTACAGTAAACTCATTTGTCATGTTCAAGAAACCAGTTTGAGATGATCTGAGCTTTGTGACATGGTACGTTATCCTGCTGGAAGCAGCCATCAGAACATGGGCACACTGTAAACATGGTCAGGAGCAATCCTCAGGTAGGCTGTGGTGTTTAAATAATGCTTAATTGGTACTAAATGGTCGAAAGTGTGCCATGAAAATATCCCCCATGGCATTACACCACCACCACCAGCAGCCTGAACCACTGACACAAGGCAGGATGGATCCATGCTTTCATGTTGTTGAGTGAAATGTTTACTGACATTTTTTTAATTTAAAGACTCACCTACAGAAGGTGTGTGAAGCAGCAGCGTAGTGCAGGGGGCTGCAGCCCGTCAGATCCAGCTCATTGACATCTGCACCGCCTCTCACCAGGGAGATTGTGCACTGGCTGTTCCCATTTGCTGTGGCATAGTGAAGAGGAGATCTACGAGGCAAAAACAGGACACATCAGGTTAACACCAAAGTTCACTTCTTACCTCCATCCATTCAGCACTGCTTACCTTCCCAAATTGTCTTTTATATCCAGCTCAGCACTGCTGCTTAACAGCAAATTGACACACTCCACATTCCTGCAAAATAAAAAAATAAATAAGGACTTAAATTGAGAACCAAATGTCTTACAAGTGCAGTGTATAGCTCACAGTTTATGAGTATCATTTAGGCTTGTTTTCTGTTGATTTATTTCTGCCTCAAACCTTATGACTAGGAAGATAACAAAACAGATCATTTGCATTATGATTTTTAAAATAGCTTGACCCTTCATTGTCATTTATAGTGTCTCACCAACTGTGTTGTGTTGTGGCTGAACAACCCAGAAAATATACAGTTAATATTACTAAGTTCTTAACCAGCTACTGATAATGATTATTGCTGTTCATGCACTGGGATTTATCATGATTCAGGCTTTTATTGACAATTGCATAAGGAAAAAATAATGCCAATTATTAAAGCATTTAATCAGAGTCTCCACCACTCACCCTCCAGATGCAGCTGCATGCAGGGACGTCCTTCCATGACCATCTAACATGTTTATGTCAAACCCCACAGTTTGCATTTGGTCACTTGTCAGCGTTGGTGCCATGTTATAAAACTGGCCTGAACAAAAAAAAACAAAAAAAAACCAGAAACAATCTGGTGTTAGTAATTAAAATCTAATAAGGAAGAGATTCAATTAGGAAACAGGAAAGGAAGGGCTTGATGACTCAAAAACGATTCTCACCATTAGACAGTAACTTGCGACAACAGTCTGGAAAGCCGTAGAGTGCCGCCAAATGCAGCGGAAGCATTCCATTAATCCCCTGTCTTTAGAGATCATAACATTGTTACATTTAGTATGTACGTGCCAACTTAGAAAGCTGGACTCTGTCCCTGGAGAGGGACAGAGTCACTGCAAGGGGGGGGGGGTTAGAGATGTGATAATTTTGAATCAGTGGAATTATATGTGCATTATAATACCTACTCTGAGTTTATTACATCATACAACTGATAAATAACTCCCAGACTTACCTGCCTTTGTCAGCACCATTTGTCAGCAGAGTACTGATCAGCAACTCCTGACCATATCTGGCAGCAACATGAAGAGGAGTGTTTCCATTTATGTCGACACAATCAATCTCTCCCCCTGCGTAAAGAGGGAAAAAATAATGCATGGTTGTGTGTCTTTCGAGTTTGGGTATCTTATGGACATTTTTCATAATCAGTCACATTATGCAACATGATTTTAAACTTTGTTACCATTTTGGATGAGAATCTGGGAGCCAGTGAAGCGTCCATGCATTGCAGCCATATGTAAAGGGCTCATCCCTTTTTTATTCTGTTCATTAGATGTAAAGAAAACATTCAGTCCTCCAGTCAATTATCACCCTCAACTAATATATGATTATTTTCTTATTTATGATCCTTTAAAAAAAAAAAAAATCTTCTTAAAAACATTTTTTTAACCTGTATGTTGACATCAGCACCATTGTTGACTAGGAGCTCAAGACACAACACCCCGCTGGAAGAGGCGGCTGCCAGATGCAGTGGCGTGTTGCCGTTGTAGTTGGGTTGGTTGATGCTGGCGCCGCTGTTCACCAGTTCAGTGGCCACGGTGTCTTGTCCTGTGTGACAGGCCATGTGGAGCGCTGTGTTCCCAAAAACGTTGGGTTCATCAATCTGAGAGGCAGATATTTAAAAATAAATAAATAACAACAACAAAAAAAACCATGGAGTATAAAATGAAAACCGTTTGCTAAAAATGACAGGAGACATATGAAGAAATACCAAGAAATACTGCAGGTTATATCAGTGGACAGCTGACACAGATCACTGTATGTGGGGTATTTTAGAGAAAAGACCACTGGGTGTTTGGTTATTGGTTTGACTTGTCCAGACATATATTTAAGCCAGCTGTGTTGAAAAGTATTTGCCCCCTTACTGATTTCTTATGTTTTTTGCATATTTGTCACACTTAAATTCTTCACATCGTCAAATAAATTCTAATATTAGACAAAGATAACCCAAGTAAATACAAAATGCAGTTTTTAAACGATGATTTCATTTATTAAGGAAAAAAAAGCTATCCAAACCTACCTGACCCTATGTGAAAAAGTAATTGCCCCCTAAACCTAATAACTGGTTGTGCCACCCTTGGCAGCAAGAACTGCAATCAAGCATTTGTTCATGTTGAATCATGAACTCTGACCTTAACTGAGACAAGTGAGGCCTGCAGTTCTTTAGATGCTGTTCTGGGTTCGTTTGTGACCACCTGGATGAGTCGTTGATGCGCTCTTGGAGTAATTTTGGTAGGCATGACACGATGTGTT